>JBBPBX010073132.1:0-17900 GCA_038048925.1 Garcialebias charrua | reverse complement strand
CATCTCAGGGTGTCCGCAGCAGAAGTGAGAGGCAGTCTCAGAAAGATTAATCCTCATAAAGCAACCGGACCAGACAACATCCCAGGGAAAGTTCTGAAGGAATGTGCGGACCAGCTCTGTGAGGTGCTGGCTGACATCTTCACCACCTCACTTGCACTGGAGTCAGTTCCCACCTGCCTGAAGACCGCGACCATCATCCCAGTCCCAAAGAGCTCCACAGTGACTGGTCTGAATGACTATAGACCGGTGGCCCTCACCCCGATAGTCGCTAAATGTTTTGAGAAACTGGTCATGTCCCACATCAAGGCAACCGTCAACATCAACGAGGACCCTCATCAATACGCATACCGTGAGAACCGATCAACAGAGGACGCCATTTCTTCCGTGGTCCACACTGCTCTCACCCACCTGGATCAGAAAGACTCATACGTGCGTCTGCTCTTTGTGGACTTCACATCTGCCTTCAACACCATGATCCCCCAAACTCTGATAGACAAACTATCTACACTTGGACTAAGCCCCTCTATTTGTAACTGGGTACTAGACTTCTTAACAGACAGACCACAGTCCGTGAAGATCCACAACTTCTCCTCCTCCACCATAACCCTCAGCACTGGCTCTCCTCAGGGATGTGTGCTGAGCCCCCTTCTGTTCACTCTGCTCACATATGATTGTACAGCCACACTTCCAGGCTGTCATATTGTTAAGTTTGCAGATGATACAGCGGTGGTGGGATGCATCACAAACAATGATGAGTCCAGCTACAGACAGGAGGTGGAACACCTGGAGAGCTGGTGCAAAGAGAATAATCTTCACATGAATGTGAAGAAGACAAAGGAGATGATTGTGGACTTCAGAAGGAACAAACACACCCATGCCCCACTGATAATAGGTGGGTCTGCAGTGGAAGTGGTCTCCAGCTACAAATACCTGGGTGTACACATGAATGATAACCTCAGCTGGAGCAACAACACCACCAGCCTGATCAAGAAAGGTCATCAGAGACTCTACTTCCTCAGACGGCTGAGACGAGCTGGTCTGAGCAGCCCAGTTCTCACCTCGTTCTACAGGTGTGCAGTGGAGAGCATCCTGTGCTCCAGCATCAACGTGTGGCATGGAGGCTGCACAGTTGAAGAGAGGAAAGCTCTGCAGAGAGTGGTGAAGGCTGCACAGAAGTCTGTTGGAGTCAGTCTCCCCACCATCACAGACATTTACACCTCTAGATGCAGGAAAAGAGCCACCTGTATCATGAAAGACCTCACTCATCCAGCACACTCACTCTTTGCCCCACTCCCCTCAGGACGGAGGTTGAGGAGCATCAAGTGTAGAACCACTAGACTGAGGAACAGCTTCTACCCTGAGGCTGTTAGACTCATGAATAAATAAAAATAAAATTAAAATAAACACTGCAAAATATCACATCATGCTGATGCTGATCTGTTTTCTTGTTGCTGTGTTCATCTGTGTTCATCTGTGTGTTCATCTGTGACCATCTGCTCATACAAACTCATGTTCGTGCTGCTGTTTATTCCCACTATATTAGGCTTAGTGTATTACTAGTTGATGTTTTTCTTAGTTAGTTCTAGATGTTATTACTGTTTTTATCTTTCATTTGTTGTTGGATGTAACTGGGACCTCGTGTACATAATCTCGTTTTCATCACATGTACCACATGCGGTGCAAATGACAATAAAGACTCTCTGACTCTGACTCTCTGACTCTCTGATATTCATCACAACCGATTACACGCCGAGTGTGGCAAAGGCACGAGCAGCGTTCATGGAGGTGAGGCAACTCCTTCAGAACAAACCAGATGGTGTGAACTTCTTTTTTCCTGCGTGGCTTTGAATCACACATGGAGAGACGGACAAGGTGTTTTTCGACTCCAGTAAAGGTATGGAATATGTCGAGGAATGTAATTACAGCAACAGGCGGCAAGGATCAAAATAAACCATAGGGTGGGCCTCCCTCAGCCAGCATTCTTCCTAAGCTTATGTTTGACTCAATATTTGGCTGTAGGCCCTTTAATGGTGGTATGTACAACATTTTATTTGTATTGGAGGGCGACTGTACAGTGTTAAAGCTCTGAATTGATTACCGTAAGTTCTGGTATATAGTACGCACCCTAACATGGGAGCTTTTTTTAGGTACACATTTGATATTTACAGTAATAACATATTTTGGTGTTTCTTTTTATGTTTTTCTTCATTACCATTACTCATATCATATGTGGGCAGTAGGGTTGGGTGATGTGGACCAAAATTAATATCTCAATATTTTTAAGATAAATTGTGATATACAATATGTATCTCGATATTATTTTCTTTCCATAAAGTAATAACAAAAATATATTTCTGAGTCAAAGCTTTGTCCCAGTTGTCAGACAGCCCATTTATTAACAACAGCTGTGACTGTAAAAAATAAATGTATAAAAAATATACTATTTACATATATTAAAGGTTTTTTTTTTTGCATTTATTTACATATACAAGTTTCAAGGCATTTGATAATGTCAGAAGAAAAATGAAAGCAGATATGTTCTTGTTTTTAGCATTTCACCCTGTTTTACGGCACCCTCATTTATTGTTTTATACTGTACACTACTCGTATTTGTACTGCATTTTTAATGTAGTTTATTTTTATTGGCAGGGCGGCTGTGGCTGAGTGGTGAGAGTGAGAGTGGTGAACAGTTGTCCTCCAATGCAAGAGTTGGGGGTTTGAATCCACCAGCAGTCACATGCCTAAGTGTCCCTGGGCAAGACACTGAGCCCCTCATTGCCTCTGATGTGTGTCCCGTCGGTGTATGAATGTGATAAAGCTCTTTAGAAGGATTTGTTCAATTAGCTTTGTAGCGATCTAGTAGAGTGATGTATGAATGGGTAAATGAGGACACAGATTGTGTTGTAAAGAGCTTTGAGTATCTCGATAAGATAGAAAGATGCTATATAAGTACAGTCCATTTATTGTTTACTGTTATTGTTGTTTGTACTTTAGATGTTCTGTCTGGAACATGGCCCTCTTGTAAACGAGTCCTTGTGGCTCAATGAGACTAGCCTGTATAAATAAAGGTTGAATGAATGAAAATGTTGTGCTTGTGCTAACAAAATGTATTTCTGAGTCAAAGCTTTGTCCCAGTTGTCACACAGGCACATTTATTAACAACAGCTGTAAAAACAAAATAAATGTCTAAAAATGTCTTGACTGTGCAGACGGGCAGAAAAAGAACCACAGATTTTCAAGTCACAGTGAGAGGAAGAAAGAGTGACCTCTGACCTGGAGATGAGTGTAGACCGCAGAGTCCTGACCTGATGATGTTGTTCTTCTGTGCTGGGCCATCCTTTTGGCCAGTGGCTGTTTAGTTTCCCCGATACAAGACTGATCACCCTCCTGACACTGAACAGCATACACAATAATACTTTGTTTGTGCCGGGGGACTGGATCTTTGGGATGAACCAGTCTTTGCCGTAATGTATTTTGGGGGTTAAAAGCCACTGGGACGTTGTGTTTAGAAAGTAAATGTCTCAGTTTCTCTGAAACTCCCGCAACATCTGGAATGGCCACTGGTCTGGGTCTGGGTTCCTTCTTTTCACCTGATGGCTGGATGGAGTCCTGTTGGGTTTCTTCTTTCAGGAAGGCCCAGTTAGGATATCCACATTTCTCTAGAGCAGGGGTGTCAAACATGCGGGCCGCATCCAGCCCGCCAGGGGTTTTTAGTAAGCCCGCTGAATGAATCTGAATTATTAAAAAAAAGAATAAACGCTATTTTCTTAAAAATATGCAGTTCCTATGTTGTCCGCTATAGAGGCGCTGTGTTTTAGTCAGTTCCTCTGTTGTCCTACTCAAACCGGCTGCCTCTAGGACCCAGGGGCGCTGTGTTTTAGTATTGGAGACGCAGCAGATAGCAAGCGGAGGCTCTGCTCTTTTTCCCTGTCTTCGTGTGTGCAGCAAGTGTTCCTCCTGATGTGAAACAGTACAAAAACAAGATTTCAGGGTTGCTGAGGGAGTTTGAGAAATGATTTCAGGTCTTTAGAAGAATAATTACGCACACGTCTTAAAAGATGGGCCGAGTGCACGAAGCCGCATGTCGGCACCGCTACAAAGGCGAACTCAAGACAGAATTTGCAGTTTTTCTCACCACTCACCATCAGAGCTTCTGTTCTCACTAATGAACATTAATAAAACAGCTACGCTCAAAGCTCAATTTATGTTTTCACAATTGCTTCCTAGATGTGGAAAATGGATTTAAAATTCATTAATTTCTAAATTTTGATGGGTTTGATTTTGATTTGATGTTTATTCATTCATTTTAAAAGAACAATACAAGACAGTTTCATCAGATACAAGAATACAAGTAGGATAAAATGAAGGGAGCAGAAAGAAGATGAAATCTTATTATATCTGCCCCTTATTTCACAGTTTGTTCAACCAACCTTGATGCATTTTTAACATGCAGGAAAGTGTTTTAACAAAACTGTTTTTTTTTTGTTTTAATGTCCAGAGGACCAGACTTAGCTTTTTTAGATTTTTCTACCTGGATTATTGAGCATGCATCAGGGTATTTAACAAAACAGTTGACTAAATGTTTTAAAACGTGCAATAACTGATCAGTTTTTTAATGTGTAATGCACTTAAATGTTAAACTGAGTAAAAGTGTAAAAGGACAATTAATTTAATGTAAATATTTTTATAATTTATTTATTCTTTGCACTAATACAAAGAAAAAAAGTGGACTTTTGGAATGAGTATGCTGGTCTGGCCCCCTTGAGATCAGATTAAAGCCCGAGATACACTGAAGCAGACTCCGTATACGCGCGTATACGGACGTATACGCGCGTATACGGAGCCGCTGCTACACTCGGCTTTCGTTCTCGCGTAGATTCTCGTGTTTTCGCTCCAAATTCTAACGTCATTTCCTCCGTACCGTCACTTCCGATCGTCACTTCCGCTAGTTTTTCGCTCCAAACGCTCGCGTTCTCCTTGTTGTAATATGAGCAGCTGAGCACGGAGTGCTTTTCCTGCAGCCCACAGCCCACCACAGCCCACCAGGGAATATATAAAACATCGCGCACCCAGGTAGGACCTGAATTCATTCATTTCATTCATCGAGTGAACGGAGGAAGAAGCGGTTACTTGACTTTAGGCAAAAAAACAAAAGAAAAGGCCCGATCAGCGATAAAAAAGAGGAATTTATTTCATTTGTGTAACATACAAAACAGTCCGGAGCCGGGGAAGTTTAGGTCAGACACCGCGCATCGCGTATGCGAATCGCGTATGCGTAGTAAAAAAATACCTTTGCGCGTACTTGCCCTGAGGGGCTACGCGGGGCTACGCTGCGTACGGGGCATACGTACGCTGCGTATTGGCGTATCGTGAGGACGCGCGAGTGTATCTCGCCCTTAAGCTGTATGCGGCCCCCAGATCAAAATGAGTTTGACACCCCTGCTCTAGAGCCTGTCTTGTGTGTGATTTCTCCTTCTGTCTGGCTCCTGAGTTAGTGGGGACGCTGTCTGCTCTGTGATACAGAGTCCTGATGACTCCTAACTTGTGCTCCAGAGGGTGATGGGAGTCAAACTGTAAATACTGGTCTGTGTGGGTGGGTTTGTGGTACACCTCAGTTTGCAAATGTCCTCTATCAGAAACTGAGACCTCACAGTCCAAGAAAGCCAACCTGCCATTTTTTACATCTTCTCGGGTGAACTTGATATATTTATCCACACAATAAAGATCCTCTAAACTGCAGCTCATATCAACCTATCTTGTTTTTAAATACTGATATAAAAATCCTTGCAAAGGTCCTGGCAAAACGACTTGAGTGGGTGGGCCCCACAATTGTTCTGCCTGACCAGATGGGGTTTGTTAAAAACCCTCAGGCTTTCTTCAATGTTAGGCAGCTGCTTGGTGCGTTGTTATACCCCTTGTCCACCTGAGCATACTGTACCTGTGATGATGTCGTTTTTTCATTAGATGTTGAGAAAGCATCTGACCGGGTAGAGTGGGGTTATCTCTTTGAGACTTTGAAGTTGTTTAAATTTGGTCCCAAATTCATATCATGGATGAGGCTGATATATACCTCCCACTGGTGGCAGTCTGCGCCAACTGTAACATATCCAGATATTTTGAACTGCAACGAGGTACGAGACAGGGGAGTCCACTCACCACTTATATTTTACACTGGCTGTAGCTTTATGGCAAAACTCCATCATTAAGGGGATAAATCAAGTAGGAACAGAGCACAAAGTTTCTTTATATGTGGATGACATGTTCTTGTATACTGTATATTAGATTATCTTACAAGCATTCCTGAATTACTTACCGTACTTCAGTTGAGCCTAACTCAAAAACCTAAGAGCTTGTAATGGCTCAGCTGAATGGATATTATGAGAAACACTATCAGAAGCTTGGCCACAGCAATGACCACGGCTCGTTACAGAGCACCCCATCATAGTTGCACGGTGAAGCCAATGTCCCCAGCGGTGTTGACTATGAGGTGCAAGAGAACGAGAATAGACAACTTATTGGTAGGTTTTAAGAGAGTTTACTGGACTATCAAAAGCTCAGTGGTCTGAGAATAAGGAGCTATTGACAATGAAGAGAGTGGTTATCAACCTCCTGGTGAAACACCAATTATCATTCACTGGTATGATAAATAAACTGGTTTGGACAACAAAAGTGACATGAAGTTTTTATCTGAAGTAGCCTGCAGCCTTTTGCAGAGGGGGCGACCAACTCGGGTCATATCGCCTGCCTGGTGGCCTTAGGAGCAGTGGTGTCTCAGTACCTGATTGGAGGAGGGAGAGCTGCGTGGAGCTGGTAGGCCAGGAGATCTCCACATACCTGCTGTCTAACCAGAGGGTCTGGCTGCTCAAAAACAACTCCTGGACTGGCTTTGTGGAGTTCTTTCAGGAATCAAATCCTGAGTCAACAGTCAGAAACATATTAATAACTGTTGCTGGGTTTGCTGCGGTTGGAGCAACTCTTGCTTTGTTGATAAGGTGAATTTGTTGGACTCTGAGACTGTGGATGCTTCTCTCTTTTGCCACATTCTCCTTTTGTTTGCATCTAATAATTACTAACAGGTCTCTCTTGCAAATTAATCTTCACGACTCAGTGTGACTATATAAATAAAGGTTGAATGAATGAATGAAAACTCACTTAAAGGCTTCAAAAATTCAGGAAAATATCTGGCTATAACGTTAATCTTCAAAAGAGTGAGCTGATGCCTGTGACCTCTATAGAAAATAAATTCTTAAACACTGCACTTTTTAAAATTAGATTTAAAAAAATTAAATACCTTGACATTTTTGGTAACTCGATATCATAAGTTCTCATGATATTGAGTTACCAAAATGCCAAGGTATTTAAAGGTACCTATCATGGTGAACCTTAAAGTGTCACTACACGGTCTCTGGGTCTTTAACTCCTCCCCCAGTCCAGATTCAAAAATCTTCACCAAAATGGGCGTTCCGATAGACTAGAGGCACCGCCTAAAGGAGGGGAGGAGGTGGGGGTTAGAGCGAGTAGGTGGGTGTGGCCAGGACCGTGACATGCAGCTAGCATTAGCATAATATATGCAACATGGAGAGTGAACACAGCGACACAGGTCTTTTCTCCACCTCCCTCACCAGAAACTGAGGGAGACTTGGAGCAGAGAGCCACAGGTCCTGAGCCTTATCAGTTCGAGCTGCTGGCTACAGGCACTGACGCTCTTATGCAAGAATCTGGTGGTGCTGAGGCAATGGACCGAACGGGTCCAGCATCTGAGTGGTAAATTTATATTAGCAACATAGGCTAATGTTCAAAGCAGTAACAAATTATCTTTTTTTAAATAATTTTCAACTATCTCAATCCAAATTGTAAAGCAATAAATAAATAAAAACTTTCAAAAGGTGCACCTGTGGTCACTGCAGCTTCCTCTCACCTGTAGAAAACATGTGTTGTAGGGAGACGCCAAGGGTATAATTATGAATTATTTAGTACTTCCTAAAGCCCTAATAAATATACTATATATTAAAAAACACACCAATAAACCTGGTCTTGAATACACTGTGCATTTTATTGTCTTAAAAGCATTTCTCCTGTGATGTGAATTACTATGGGTATGCATTACTCTACCAGTAAAAGCACACACAAACTTGTATCAAATTATAAAAAATGAGTAAAAATACAAACGATATACATGCTGCACTCCACATTCAGTTCAAATTAATTTTTATATAGTAAATGTGTTAAAATGGAATGCTCATAGTCAACATACCGGTAATCAATTATGAAGCTCCTTGTTCTGTCAACACTAGACCTCTGTATTGATAAATACATTTCCAAATCATACATCAAAGTCAAATTTCAAAGTCAACTTTATTGTCCAAACTGCAATATGTACAGAACATAAACTCAGTGAAACTCAATGAAAACAAACAAACTAAGAACAAACAGTAACAAAAAGATAAACTGAAGATAAACTGCTCCTGAAAAACAAACATCAAAATGATAAAAAATTAAATAAAAAAATAAAATACTGCCGTTGTCACTTCTTGAACTCAAACATGATGGGGATGACTCTCAGCTACTACCACACTGAAGGTTAGCACAATATCTGTAGGAACAACTAAACTGGATCCTATTCTGTGTTAGCTAAGGTCAATCTTGTAAAGTGACTTTGTGCAGGTGTGCTTTTGTTGTTTTGAATTAACTTACGGTTAATAAAATGAATCATAAACAACTAGTTTTTGTAATCAATTTCTTTCTTTCTTTATTTTTTGCCTCATGCATGAGGACAAATCTGGGACACGATGCAACGGTCGACTTCCCACTCACTCCATCCCGACCCTGGATATTTGCAGTCCTGAAAAGAGAAAAGATCAAAAGTTTAATCTGAGTAAATGTAACATTTTAATGGAGAAAGATGTTGATTCAAAATTTCACAGTGTCAACAAATCCCCAAAATGTTGGGACAGGTAGCAATGAACAAATAAACAAGAATTAATGTTGCATAAACTTTTTTAAACTTTTTTTTATATAATGTCCGCCATAATAAAAGTAATAAATAAAATAATAAATAAAACATAATAATTAAATAATAATATTAATACCTGCAGACAGAGGGTAGGGTACAAAAGTAATAAATAAAACATGAATACAGTACCTGGTGAATCAGCTCTCATCTC
Organism: Garcialebias charrua; assembly: GCA_038048925.1. NCBI lineage: Eukaryota > Metazoa > Chordata > Actinopteri > Cyprinodontiformes > Rivulidae > Garcialebias > Garcialebias charrua. The sequence continues at coordinate 8,736 of JBBPBX010073132.1, read as the reverse complement.
CAAAGTGACATGTCAACATGTCTCCTTGATGCTTGATGTCTGTGAAGCACGGCTCAGAGATTCCCTGGATGTGGAACGCCTCATGGAGCTAAAAACAAAAAACAAATTTTAATCACCTTACAAACAAGCATACTGTACTTGAGAAACATTACTGTTTTCACTTTGTTGATCTGTCAAACAGATGACCCAGTGCAAAATAAATACTGCTGCCCATGATACTCATTCACCAAGTACATATTATTTTATAAATACCTTTGATCCACAACATTATTTGCAGCAAAAGAACACCGTGTCTAAAACATCGTAACTAGTACAACAGCTATAATTAGCAACAGCAAGTCTCCATTGTTTTTTGATGTCGCGGTCTTCCTTATCTGAGTTCATAAGAGTTCACACACACTGCGGTGTTCATAAGAAACACTAGATTTTTAACATTTAAACACAACTACAACACAAACTAACGTTGATCAGCAACAGATGAAAACGCCGCGACCTTATGTAGGGCGAGCCACAACGAAGCAACACTGCAGGCCGCAAACACATAGCACATGAAGAAACACGTCATATACTCAAAAGATAAATTACAGGGCTGCCAACTTTTCAAAAAGCCAAAGAGTGAGAATTTTGTTTGTGTGTGTGTGTGGGGGGGGGGGGTGCGGCAACGCGGCGGCAACGCGGCGGCAACGCGGCGGCAACGCGGCGGCAACAGGGTTTGATTGTGCTGGTGAGCTTCACCTGCCCTCATCCTGTTGGCTACATCCTACAATAGAAATTGACTGAAAATGACTCCCTACACTCTACTTTATAGATCTGTGTCAGATTGAAATACTATTTCATATTTGAATATGTATGGAGGACCGAAACTGACATAGTTAGAAATAAAAAGTAGAAAGAAATATATTAATGGATGAATAAATAACTAAAACATATAAAAACCAATAAATAACTTAAAATGCACCAATTAAATAAAAAAGGAAACCTTTCCTGGATCAGCTCTTCTCCTATTGGTCAACAGACAGGATAAAGCAGAATCCACATGCAGATGTCTGTGCTGCCTCAGTTTAGTTTAAGGTTTAGTTTAAAACAAAAGCACAGGTGTTTTCCTGTTTGCTTTGTTTTAAACTAAACTTTAAGTGCATATATTCATTTAATGGTCTATTTATATATTTCTGCTTTTATTTCTAATAATGTCAGTAAGTCCTCCATAAATGTTAGTATTTACCACCTTTTTGACTGTGTTTTAACTGTTACTGTACATTGTATGAAGAGCATTTTATGATGTAGGTTTAGTCAAAAATGACAAGAGGAAAGTTAGAGACATTCTTCATTTTCCAGTGGGTTTAGCAGAAAATGTACATATCAACAGCGAAACAGCAACAAAACATATAAATACAGTGCCTAAATGGTAAGCAGATGAGTTGTAAACAATTGAATTTTAAGTGTTTTGAACTGTGTGTTCACACAAAAAGCTGGGAACAGCTGGAATTCCTCAAGTCTCATATTTTGTGTGACTGGTTGTACAGGCCTGTGGCCTTCTTAGAGGCCTTGATGATTGTAGATGACGGCTCCCACTTCAAGCATGGCTCCAAATCAGCCATCTTTCTAGCCATGATGGAGGAGAGGGTACCATCTAGTGCCAAGCTATTCCTAGTCTTTGTTTTGTTGAGGCCCACCACCGAAAAAACCCTCTCTGCATCAGCATTCGAATGTGGGAGGACGAGGACCAGCTTTGAGGTGCAGCAAGCCTTGGAAATCTGAGTACTCCTGTCAACTGTGACAAATGAACCAAGAATACAATGGAAATATGCTCCCAAGTGACGTTTTCTTTTAAGTCCTTTAGCCAATTGATCCCTGTATCACTGTATCTTCCATAGTGCTTCAAATGTACAGGTATCAGTAATGTTTGAGAGGCTATTTCTACTGTGTTCTTGGTGTTAAAAAATAAGCTTTACCTTATCTTTCCATATAGCCATTTCAGCCCAGAAACTCTCCATTTCAAATTCTTCTGGGTGCTGCAGTGGTGGCAACGTCATTGTCTGGTACTCCAGAAACTCCTCTGCCAGTAGCTCATGCTCCTCTGGTCCATGGTAGGGGAGCAGGTGGGGAAACCTATGTATGAGCAAAGAGTTACACGTTTTTTATTTTCTGATAGTCATCAACCAACAGCAGAAAATAAATAAAAGCATTTTAAAAGAAAAGCCACATAGGGAAATCTCATTTACATAAAGACAAAATGCCTTGTAAAATTCAAGATAAGTAGTAATTATTGAAAAACCCTAACCTCTCAACAAAGTAAAGGACGTCATCTATGCTGCATTCAGACCTCTGTCGAACATCAACATACGTTACATGTCTCAGTAGTGGTTCCTGTAGGGGCAGCTTCTTTATGGCATAGTCTACAGCTCTGAGCAGAAATGTTAAAGCAGCCTCATGGAAGTTATTTGTTGTGGTGTGATGTCTCCATCATCTAGCAACTTGTTCAGCTTAGCCCTGGTGGTGAAGCCAATGTTCAGCTTTCTTCCTGCCAAACAAATAGAGCTAACATAAATACTGTTATGCTAATGATCAGAGAGACATATTGGACAAGAAGTCATGTTAGGCTGATTGGTAACTCTAAATTGACCCTGGGTGTGAGTGAGACAGGTCCCTCTTGTAAATGAGTCCCCGTGGCTCAACGAGGCTAGCCTGTATAAATAAAGGTTGAATGAATGTGGTGTTGGGCTACTGGGAAAGTCATTCTTAATAAAATTAATAAAACTTAGCAGGTTTCTCATCAGGAGGTGAGCACCATATTGGGTTCCCCCATACTCACTTGTAATATTAGTTATCAAAAATAATCATGAATAATTTGCTGAGAGTTGCTGCTCTTGGGGGACACTGTTTGTTGCTGTTCTTCTGCCTGTCCTGTCTCCAGGGGCCTCATGTACAAAGACTTGCGTGGATTTCTTACTGAAAAGTGACGTACGGACAAATCCAGAAAAGTGTCTACGCACAAAAAAATCCAGATTTATCAAACCCTGCGTACACCTGAATCCACGCACATTCCTTTTGTACATCACGATGAACGTGGAACTGAGCGCACATGAGAGAGTGGCCGACTCCGCCTTTGACACGCCTCCGTATGAATATGCAAAGTCATTCAAATATGCCATGCACGACAGGAATGTCGTCTCTGCTCCATTGCAAATCATGTCGGAACGTGGAAAAAAGAGGAACTTCACGGACTGTGAACAGGAATCACTTCTGAGTGAGGCAGAGAAGCACGGAAAAAGGTTTTATTCGGCACGCCTAGCGCAAAACATACCATCCACTTTTAAACAAGAAGTTGACCCATCTGCTCTAACATGCCTGTATAGGTTAGTGGTGAGCGCGCCCGCCCTTCGTCCCAAAGGTCGTGAGATCGACTCCCCCTTGGTACAACGTTTTTTTTTTTCATTCCAGATTTAAAGAACACAGGAAAACTATTTAATAAAACAACAAGAAATAGAACAATACATGAAATGAAAGGAAGCAGACGATTTCTTGTTTTGTAAATAGTTTTCATGTGTATTTAAATCTGGAACGAAAAAAAAAAAGAGAAACGTTGTACCATGCGAGATTCGAACTCATGACCTTTGGAACTAAAGGCAACCGCGCTACACACTGACCTAAACGTAGGCGTGTTGGTACAGCTTGGTTAACTTCTTATTTAAAGAAATCACATCTCATTGTTGTCAATATCGTTGCCACTATTTGGCGCATGCTTTTATATCCACTCATCTAATTGCGTCCATGTGGATGTAATAATTGTTAATCATGTGTGTTTGGTGGGATTTATGATTATTTTCATATCATGGACACAGTTTCTCTGAATAACCTGTAAGTGTCGCCAAAGGAAATATAACCACAGAAACGTGCGTACGCAAGCAGGGGAGCAGCCGTGGATTTGTACGTGGATGCGCAGATATTCCCGTTCATATCAGATTTGATACATACGCCACTTTGCGTGGAAAGTGACGTGCGCAATGTTTTTGTGCGTGCGCACGGTTGATACAGGTCTTCCATGTATTCTTCTGTTGCTCTTCTTTCTGCTTGTTGCTGTTCTGTTGGTTGTGTTTCTCTCTGTCTTTTCTGATTTTGTTCGTTTGTTAAATAAAACAAAATGCTTTGCTTTTGTCCCACCGATGGTCTTATTTCCATTGCCTTTTTATTTCCACTTGTTCAAATAAGCTTCCAGTGTGTAACTTTTATTACTTTTGGTATTTTAATATGTAGCATTTTTTATTTCCATTGCCTTTTTATTTCCACTTGTTCAAAAAAGCTTTCAGTGTGTAACTTTTATTACTTGTGTTATTTTAGTATGTAGCATTTTTTATTTCCATTGCCTTCTTTTATTGCTGTTGTTTCTTATTCTATTTTCATTGATTTATTGTTCCAGTTTATTCATCTTTTTATCCTGTTAAGCACCTTGGTCAATGCAAGGCATTGTAGGAAGGTGCTATACAAATAAAGTTTATTATTATTATTATTATTATTTTACTGGACATTTTAGAATCCTTTAAAGGATTTAAATGGTTAATCATCATGCTGGTTTAATAAATGTACTCAGTTAACAAGATACCATTATCTACTTGTGTTTATTCTTAATTTTCAATTCAATCTTACCTGCTCTTTGTGTTGCTAGGCAGACATCCGGCTAGCCAAACGTGCTAAATAAACCATATACAGTAATATGGTTCATTTAGCACGTTTGGCTATCACACTTTATTTCCCTAGTTTCTCTGCTCCGTCCATCTAATTTTTCCTTTCTTTCTAACATGTTTGATATTAATGTAATTTAATCCACTCACCTTTCCTCCTGGGAAGAGTCAGACCGCAAACACCGAGCTACATCAGCTTCGTCAGTAACTTTCTGCTGCTCTGTGGCTGTGGAAACTTCCTGCAAACTGTTGCAGGTACTGTAGATGGAAGGTTGGAGCAAAAATACGGACTGGATAACAACGTGGATGTACTTCACAAGGGTTGTGGTGAAAACGTGGAGCGGACTTATGTATTTTCCCAATACGGAAGTGGAACGGAGTTGAGATTTTGACGTTGGTCAGTTTTCAGCGTGAGGAATGTGAATGCGGCGTGAGAGCGTGTGAAAACCCTCGAATGCGTGTGTCTCACGGTCATTGCGTGAGAGTTGGCAGCCCTGAAATTATGTAATGGAAAGGTGTAAGATGGTACTCACCTCCAAACGGATTGTAACCTGATGGTGTAAGGGTGGGTGAACATCAGTTTGAAGAGCTTTCTTGGAACATGTGGCTCTTCTATGCTAATGCTATGTTGCTAATCGCTAATCCAACCCCTGAACTCTGGAGGGGGAGTGACCATAGAGTGACCTTCTCGGGGGAGTGGCTCCACTTTTATACACAGGCAGCAGAGGATGTGACGAAATTGTGCGAAAATTAATGACTGTGCGAATCGTAAACTAATGAGAAAATCAGGGTGCAATACCACAGTTCAACCCATAGGACTACAGAATACTCGTTTTTAGACCAAATATTGCCGATTTTAACTAATACGAACAATTTCATGAAAATTAACACAAAAATAGTGCTCTGAAACATTTTAAACACATTCTAGGGAGTTTATCAGCTAAAAAAAAGTTAAATTTGGGTTTTGTTTCAATTTAAGCAGGGCATTGTTAGATGGCAATCCCTGCCTCACACTCTGGGGGGTAGAATTAACTCTGTAAAAATGAATATCCTACCTAAATTTCTATACCTGTTTCAGAATCTGCCAATCTTCTTTACTAAATCATTCTTCACCAATCTGAACAGCCAGATATTAGTGTTTATTTTGAATAAAAAGCATCCAAGGATTGCCAAGAGGGTCTTGCATCTGTCCTGCAGGCTTGGAGGCATGTCACATCCTAATGTCATGCACAATTACTGGACAGCTAATATCAGAGCTCTTCTATTCTGGCTGGGTAAGGACATCCCTTCTCCCAGCTTGGTGGCTTTGGAGAGGGCCTCAATTATGCCCCTTTTCCACTTGGTGGCGCGGGTCGGATGTGACGTCATATTTGCGTGCCAAACGCGCGGTGAGATCCAGCTCCCCCTCTGCACTACTCTGCTCTTGGCTGCCTCTTAAACAGTCAACCTACAATTCAAACACATTTGTGATTTGGATGGTTAGGATTTGGAATCAGTTCAGGAGGGCATTTAACTCTACAGAGTTGTGTTAATAAACTGTATTCCATCCTCTGTTAATAAACTGTATTCCATCCTCTAAACACTCAGGGTAACACTGTCTGAATTACATGTTCTCCACTGACAGTTTAACCATTTTTTCTGGCGATGATTCACAAAATCCCTGTGACTGCAAGCGTTTATAATGCCAAACCTTGACAAAGTTGTCAGAGGAAAAGGGGTGCGGCTCTGGCAGATAAGGGGCAAAAACTTCAGGACAGTTGGTCAACTGTCAATCAATCCAGTAGGTTTGTCAGCAACTGACCAATTGCTCAGTTGCTGACAAACCTACAGGATTGATTAACAGGTGGTGTTGAGGATCTGACTCGTGCAAAAACATTCATAGATTTTACTGGCCCGTTTATTCAATATTTTGGTGAATCTAAGGTTTAACAACTGTTTGCTCACAAAATTGTAAAATGGATTCTTCATTTTTCAGGGGTGCTGAGTTAAAATTTAGGGGTGCTTGAGCACCCACAAAAAGAGGATTTCTTGGTGGAGTTTGCTTGTTCTCTCCGTGCTGCATGGGTTTTTTCTGAGTACTCCAGTTTCCTCTCACAGACCAAAAACATGCATGTTATACTGATTGGTAACTCTAAATTGTCCCTAGGTGTGAGTGAGAGAGTGAATGGTTGTTTATCTTGTTTGTCTCTATTGCCTCCTTTCCACTAGCACCTGTACGGCATTGCTTGACTTGGCTATGCGTGGTTCCAAGGCTTTTCCACTATTTGTGGAACCAGCCCCTTTTTCAGTACCAACTTTGCTCTGGTGTTACGACTGGAAACAGCCAAAACATATTTAGTGGACACTGGACACAAAAGAAGTTTTAAAGAAAATTTTATTAAACTGAAAATAAGAGCCTCCAAGCTGGCGAGGTCCTTCTAGGCTTCTCCCACCAGGCCCGGAGCGTCTTCTCCTGGATCAACGTCCAAAGAAAAGAAAATTAAATAATGAAAAGTTCAAAGAAATGGTGGCCAAAATGAATAAAACGTCACCCAGGCAAACCCAGCCCTGTACAGGGCCGTCGTGTCTCCCCAGGCGACGATCTACCTACCAAAAGTCCTTCTACACAAACAAAAAGTGAAAACAGGACTACCAACACTTACCAGGTCATAAAAGTACAAAGAAAAGAAAAGAAAAAAAGGTAACAGTCCCTCACTGTTAACCTCAGCTGTCCCCCTCCTGGACAACTGCACAGACACTGCTCTCAGCATCTCCAATAATGGACTCAATCAGGCCTCACTGGCACAGGTCCACACCTCCAAGTCTAGACCAGAGTTTCAACCAGCACTTAAGGTCCTTCAACCCACACAGATCTCTAATTTAAACAAATAGAGTCACTTTAAGAGCTCAAACAGCTCAACTACTACTCTCCCAGGAGCAAACTCACAAACAAACAGGGAGGGTGGAGGTCTCCCAGTGTCTGTACACAACGTAGCACCACGACTGTCACTCAGCACTCAGTATTACCTGAAGTGTATCTTCAGCACATTCCAAATGAACCTCAGCTGACTTCTAGTGTTCTTCCCACACCAGCCTCTACTTGATTAACAAGCCTATCCTTGTTTGTATCAAGCCTCCACCACTGCTCAAAGCACTGCCTGAGATATATATATAGGCAAGACCTGCAGGTGAACACCTGTGCTGCCTAATTAAGCTTGATTATTAGAAAACAAAAACAAAAAACAAGAGGGTGCAGTCAGCTTAGACTGGAGTTTAAAATATCTATTAAAAAACTGGGGTACATAACATCTGGTTCCAAGCGTATCATTCTGGCCCTAAAATGTGACATCACATCACTGTCATTGATTGGTTAGGGGGTTAGGCAGGTGTAACGAATAATGTGGGGTAAGGTATTTAAACACTTACTGGACCACCATTATTGTAGAGATATAGGACTTACCTATAGTTTTAGATGCGCAGGTCTGAGCAGACTTTTATCTGCACAAACTTGCCACCAAGTTCACGGGGTCTCAACTTTTTCAGAATAAATCAATAAATCTGTGATGTGATTAGCCAGAAATGTAATTTCACAAGAGACTTCAACTTATGTTGGTCTACCAGAAAAATAGACCTTTTATTGAAACTATCACAAAAATTACATTAAACATTTGTATCGATATTAGCTCTGATTTAATAACTACGTTGACAAGAATTCAAATTAAAACAAACAGACAGTTAGGATTTAACTGTTGGCACATTACTTGACAGATTAACACTGGAAATCCCAGGATATTTAAATCAGTACCATCTTTACCAGAGCCTAGCCAAATGGCTCTTTTTTTTAGGAATTTGTAATCCTTGAGTAAGCATGCCTGGAGACTTTTTCCTTCTGCAAGTAAAAGCGATGGCTTTTGTAGTAGGAGGATGCATTTGGGGGGGATATGCTGGGGGACTTGTGTCTATTGTTTGCGAATGAATGGCAAACATTCCAATCTAATTGGCTTGGCTGATGGCTCTTGTAACAGATTGCAGGGACAGGTTGTGTTCTGACATACTGTAAGAGTGATTTTATATATAT
>JBBPBX010073131.1:6557-17900 GCA_038048925.1 Garcialebias charrua | reverse complement strand
CCGTATTTTCTGGAATATAGGTCGCACCTGAATATAGGTCGCATTGTCCAATTATTGCCAAATTGGAAAAATCCATATATAGGTCGCACCTACGTCAAAATGTGGACCGTGTTTAGCTCTGCTGCAAATGTCTGCCACAGGAGCGCACAGCAAGGCTTTTAAGAAGATTAACACTTAAAAACAATTATTTGTTTGATAAAAATTATAGCAAATATGTGTCTGAGCTGAACTTTTCTTTAATAAATGAACGTAATTGTGAAATGAGCTGGATTTAAAAATTTGTTTCTACGTCTGATGAAACAAAACGTGCACGCGCAGCACCAGACATGCAGTAGCAGCGAACAGACCTGCATGTACCGGTATTTTAATTTTAGCAGGATAAACACCTAAAAAATATATTTGTTAGCTGACATTATTGTAAGAGTGTGTCTCAGTTTAATTTTTGTTAATAAATGATTACAAATCAGCTTATTTTATAAAAAGCCATAAATAGGTCGCACCTGAATATAGGTCGCAGGTCATGCAAAAATGATAAAAAGCCGTGACCTATATTACGGAAAATACGGTACTTACTGGGGTACATACAGGGTATTTACACAAGTACATACAGAGGCACATACAAGATACTTATAAGGGTATATTCAGAGTACCAACAGAGCAATTGCATAGTAAATGCAAAGTAAGTTTGGCATTTCTTGCAGGGTTTTTACGGGATACAAATACTGTTCTTAGAGGGTACTTACTGCTGTATATACAGGGTATTTCTGTGAATGCATACAAGATACTTATACATTCAGGACACTAACAAGAATACATGAAGAGCAAATACAAGGCATTTACTAAGTAAGTACTGTACAAGGTTATTTACAGAGTTTTTAAGGGGTACAAATACTATTCTTCTATGTACTTTTTGGTGGATTACAGGAATTTAGGAAAATACGTACAAGGTATTTACAGAGATATGTACAGATTTATTGAGGTACACTCACAGTGCTTAAAGGGTACCTCCGGGGGTACATAAAGACTGATTACAGGGTATTTACAAGGTGTGTACCAGGGTAGTTACATAGTATATATGCAAAATTCTTATTTTCTCCTGTGCCCCAGTATGGCTTTATGCTTAGCAACGCCCATGGCATTAAATATGTCCAAAACTGTTAAAAACAAGTTTGTTTAACATGCCAGCTATAATGTACTAAACAGGCACAATAAAAACACTAACGCTGAATCAAAGCTTTAGATTTTTACATGTAAATCACTAAATTTTACACCCTTAATGATAAACATTGTTGGAGTGAGACGGGAACTTCACAACAACAACACCAACACCAACAAATAAAAACTTCCCCTTGAGTAGAAAATGATATTTAGGGAAATTACTGCTGTACTCAAGGCACTTTTTGCTCATTAGAGGTGTGGGAATAATCCGTTTCATTATGACTTTATTAATGAAGAGCGCAAAATGTAGGTTAAAAAGTACAACACGCTTTACAGCCATAATAGAAGAGATGTCTGTCCAAGAAACCCAATGGTATTACTTTGATTACTCAACACTTACTGTAACTTATGTAAAGTGAATGGAACGCCTTACACATTGTGCTGCTGGGAAAACTGGTCTCAACTTCCTGCTTAAGATGATTTGTAGCAGAACATCCTGTGTTTACGATATTGTCGAGGTTATTATAGACCAATGGATCAAGATTAAGCCTTTTCTTTCTGTACATATGTGTAGAGCTTGTCATTTTAAGCCAAACCATGACCACGATCTCCTGTGAAAAGCCTGAATGAGCTCTTGTTATGAGAAAGAGGAGGAAACCTCTGCCACCTTTTTAATAAAACAGGGGAGAAGTACCAAAGGGTTTGTGGAAAAAAGGAATATGATCACAGCTAAGAGAATAAGTGCCAAACCCACAAACAACACGCAGAACACCATCCTACAAATATGACTGTCACATTCATCACTTTATATTAAAAGAGGAAACTATCTTTAGTAAAAAGATCTTGGCAAAGATGTGCCTTCTGCAATACTAGTTAAAGTGTAAAAACAGTGAAATATTGGTGTCAGTGTTGACAGAGTTTTAATGTTTTTTCCAGTAGTCTAGTGTCAATTAGTTTACAACATTTTATCTGTTTTAAAAGTTTGCTATATTTTTACTTGTTTCTATTCATTTACAAATATAGCAGTAAACAATTGTTAACTTTTGTAGCTTAAATTTTTTGTTAAAACTCAATTTGTATTATACTGAAATTTGTGCCGTTTTTTTAGCAATTAATAGTATAAAGGCAGTTTTATTTTGAATAAAACTGTAAATAACAAACTTTGTTCAGCTAGTTTTCGACAACTTGTTGAACTGATTTTCATTTATGCAACCATTCTACAATCAACATCTTAGCTTGTAGATTATTTTACATTGCTATTAGCCTTTAGTTTTTGAGCTACCTGGCTAGCAGAAAGTCAGACTAAAAGGTAAAAAGACACCAAAAAAAAATCAGATAACTACAAGAATATATTTAAATTATTGTTAGCTTTTAGATTTTTAGTGAGTTAAACTAAAAGATGATCTAAATTCAGTCTACATTAGATAGCTTTAGATTTTCTTTAAAATCCATCTGTTTTTTGTTCTACTGTACATAGCCAAGAAAAAATGGTCAAAAAAGTAGAAAGGCACACAAGGCAATCTGTTAGCTTGCTAGTTAGTAGAATGCTTTTGAAGTGTTTGCAAAGCTTTAGCTTTCTATCTAGCTAGAGTGAAAGATAAATAATCTAAATTCAATCTATTGGCCCACTAGCTAACAAGAATAACTTTAAACTTTTGTTTTTTTAGTAAGCTAATCTAAAAGTTAAAGACAATCTTAAAGTAAGTTAGCTAGCAGAAAATTAAAATCAAATGAGTAAAAAAGTACAAAACAAACACTTAGCTCTACCAAGTAAAAAGGCACAAAAGGCAATTTATTAGCCAATTAATTAGCTAAATACAGTTTGATTATTGATCCACCCATCCATCCATCTATCTGTTCGTTCCATCAGGATGTCCATCCATCTTTTTAGTTCCTTTTGGATTTTATTGGTCTAAAATATTGTTTTGATACCCTTGATCCACATTTTATTTTAAACTTAATCCCTGTTTGGATATTTTGTTAGTTTAAAGCGTTTCCCTATCATTATACAAGCGAAGCACTCCGCCTCATCAACGGAACTGAGTGCCTCGACTATCGAACCGAAATGTGCGCACTCCCTACCCCCCTAAGCTAGCGGTGCACAATACAGGCACGCTAGCTAAAAAGCTAAAGCAACGCTCACACTGCCTCTTCCCTCACGACGAACCCCTCCCCCCAGCTCAAAAACTGTTTACAAACAGCACACAGCTCCAACGCCCTCCCATCTACAAAAATCACAGATGAAATGAGTGCCCTGCCATGGTATCTAGGGGAAACACTGGTTTGGTTTACACCCATCCCCCAATCTAAAACTTTAGTTATTTAAAAACAAGAATGCTTAAAAAGCGAAAGCATCAAACAGCTTTCTAGAGCCTTGAAAAGTATTGAAGCTTTTCCAAGAACCATAATTGCCGACTACTGTCACACACAAAGGACAATGTGTGGTCCCAAAAGAGAAACTCTAAAGTCTAAAACATTGTTCACACATATTTATCATAATGAAACAGAAGTAGGAATTAACTTTATTTTCCAATTAGATTTGCTCTAGTCCTGAAAGTAGATATTTGTTCCAAGCAACACTGGTGTTGTTGCTATGCAATTCAAGGAACCACTTACACCAAATTACAAGTTGCAAAACACCCAATTTCTGTCAGCCTAATTCAAAATGGTTTCACATTCCTCTCCTTCTATAACGTACTGAAAACATGATGGATGAAAGCTTGACAGAGCTCGCATGACTTTACTGCACAAAGCAAGGGCCTGGCTCATATCCATAGATTTAGCTGTTGACATGATGAAAAAAGGATTCGGTTTTGGCTGAAAGCTGCTTGTAGAATTCTGTGAAGCAATCCAAATGAGCCACCAAGATGCAAAGAAGTCAGGAACGGGGGATCTTCATGCAACCTCTTCCTGGGCGCAGATGTATTAGTTTTCATCTGAGTGACCGGTCAAACTTATGATGGTCCAGAAGAGCCGTCCATCAAATGAAGCTCATATCCTCTTTGGAGAAGCTAAGCCAAATGGGCTGGCGGTAGTTTCTGAAGCCCAAAGTGTCGGCCACATGGATCTAATCATTGCACCCTTAGGCACTGGCATCTCAGAGCGCAGGCCAAAGACTACCGCTTTTACAACCCATTATTTCCAGGCGTACGCGACTCTCACGTGGCTTCACAACATTAATAAACATGTGTGTACGGAGGAAGTTAAACAAAGCGATCCTCCAGGCACCGAGTGTTGACAGGGAACTGAAGAGGGAGCAGGTGAGGAGTGCTGCTTGCCACGAAGAGGAGGAGGAGGAGGGGGGGTCGGAGAAAAAGTTCCAACTATGGCCGACACACTTCAGACGGTTTAATACATAAAATGTCATGATTCACATAAGTCTGAGTCCAGTTTAACTTGGCTGCTCTGACAGAAACTCAGGGACCTTCAAAAATATGGTTTTTTTTGCTTCTGAATAATAATAAATTAATAATTCTTCTGAATGATATAGCAAAATATATTGTGAACTGCTGGATGGATTCTAATGAAACTCTCAAAGTACTGGTAATCATTGCACATCTCCACCTTTTTTTGTAAACCTGATGCAAAATGGCTGCTATAGCTAATCAATGCAAGCACTAAATCACTTGTTACTTTATCAATTTTACAGATATGGAGCTAAAATTGGGTGTGATGTCAGCTGATGATCAGTTCCATCTTATACTCAAAGCACAAACTGATCATAGCAAATGTTTGCTTAAAATATATCAACTGTTTGAGTCAAACCTTTCTGTCTGTTAGCATAATATTTTTTGTACCATTGGACATACCGGTACTCTAATGGAACTCTCAGAATATCAACAATAGATACACATTCACAGGTAATAAACATATGGAATTACCTTTATTCAAGACAAACTCCACAACTGACACGATCAAACAAAAATGGCAACAACTCTTGTCATCTTTTTACAGCTACTGAGCTAAACCTTGGTGTGGCAGTAGCTGAGAGTCATCTGCAACACACACTCTGAGTAGTAACTGATCACATGAGATGTTTGTTTAAAATGTTAAAGCACGAGGCAGGAGATGATGTTCATTCCTGCATTAGCACTTTTTACAACTTGTCAACTCTATCGGCTGTTAAATGTTGTTTTGTTGCTGTAGTTTTACCTTCACAAGCTTTCAGACCCAGAATTTGGAGTTTGACACTTGTGTGTTTCCCCTACCATTATGCAAGGAGTGCCCTCCTTGCATGAAAAGTTTGAATGAAAACTTTCCTGCATGTAAATGCTTGTAGTCTTCTAAAAAAACTTGATGATTTGAAAATCCTGATCAGTTCTACTGGGTTAGATGTAATCATCATCTCTGAAACTTGGCTCAACAAATCTGTTCTGAATAATGATCTGGTAATCAATGGATTTAAGATCTATCGCTGTGATCGTAAAAAAAGGGGGGGTGGTAGTCGCTATTTACATCAGAGATTCTCTGGCTGCCAGTATTGCGTCTAAAAAAACAATCCCAAACCAGTTTGAGGCTTTAGCTGTGAACATCACTTTGAATGGCGGCTGTTATCATCCCCCCTCCGCAACACCCGAGGCTCTGTCCTCCCTGACAGAATTTATAGGAAATTTAAAATACAATGAGATTTTTGTGGCAGGAGATTTCAACATTGACTGGGATAAGTCGATCCCCCTCTGTGATAAATTCAAGGAATGTTGCCTATCTCTCAATCTAACCCAACTTATCGACTCTCCCACTAGACCAAACAAAAACTGTCCTAAAAAATCTTCCATCTTAGATCTGTTTCTAACAAATCTGCCTCACAAATTCCCTGGTACAGGTGTATTTGCTAACATTTTAAGTGATCACTGTGCAATAGCAGCTCTTAGATCAATTAAACTCCCACCTTCTAAGCCCAGAATAATTTAAAAAAGGGACTTGATACACTTTTGTGAACAGTCATTCCTCTGGGATCTATCCCACTTTGATTGGCAACGTATTCTATTAATCAATGACGTGAAAACCGCCTGGAACTATTTTCATAATAGTTTCATTTACTTTGTGAACAAACACGCTCCTTTTCGACAGTTCAGGATAAAGGGTCGTGATAGCCCCTGGTTTACTCCTGAATTAGCTGGCCTCCTGCATAGGAGAGACCATCTTTGGGCTGCAGCGAGAAAATCAGACTCAGACTCTGATTGGTTGAATTTTCTGCAACTGAGGAATAAATGTACAACTGCCATCAAAGCTGCAAAATGTAATTACTTCTTAGCTCAGACCTTCAAAAATCTAAACGACCCAAAAAAATTCTGGAAAACCATCAAATCTCTCTCAGGCATCCCCCAATCATCTGACCTCCCATCACAACTTCTCTTCTAATCAACTTCTAATCAAATCCCTCCTACAAGTTAATCCTCAGTTAATCACACTTTCTCTTTTCTCCGTTTTCAGTCAGTGAGGTAAATAAATTGTTAAAAGATCTTGATCCTAAAAAATATGCAGGTCCAGATGAACTACCTCATTTCTTAAGGCTGGCTGCTCATATCATCACAGTCCCCGTGGCCCACATCTTTAATCTGTCCATAAGACAAAACTCTATTCCGGATGCTTGGAAAACAGCCTTTGTTCTTCCTTTGCTGAAGGGAGGTGACCCCACCTCATTGAACAACTATCAACCAATCTCTAAACTCTGCATTTTAGCGAAGGTTCTAGAAAAAATTGATAAATTCTCAAATCAAAAATTATCTGGACTCATTTAACATCTTACCTCTCCAGGATCTCTGATGCTTCACAGTCGCTACTAAATGTTCTATTGGAGGAACCTTATTCACTTATGCATGCTCACAACCACACACAAATGGATGCAGGGATGTATATGTAGATATATGCAGATATGTAGATGGGTATATGAATGAATATAAATGTATATGTATGTATACTGTATATATATTTGTAGGTATGGGTATGTGTATTTATAGAAATCTACTGCAAGGTCATGAATATTATTAGTCTTTATGCATGTATGTTTCGTTGCTGTGTTCTTTCATGTGCTTTGCAGGATTGCGGAC
Organism: Garcialebias charrua; assembly: GCA_038048925.1. Classification (NCBI taxonomy): domain Eukaryota; kingdom Metazoa; phylum Chordata; class Actinopteri; order Cyprinodontiformes; family Rivulidae; genus Garcialebias; species Garcialebias charrua. The sequence continues at coordinate 10,692 of JBBPBX010073131.1, read as the reverse complement.
GGAGGTTGGGTGTGTTTGCCTTGTGCTCTTTTTGTGGATAATTGTTGTTTTGTTGTCTTACTTTCTCTTTTCTTTCTCTCTAAAAAATAATAATAAAGAAAAAAAAAAGAAAGAAATAAAGAAAAAAAGAAAGAAAAAAAAATACATATTGGAGTGAGAGGATGGCTATAAGGTGAGAAGGGAGGCCATCTATAAATGGGGGAAAAAAAAAACATCTTACCTCTCCATCAATCTGGTTTCAGGAAACAACACAGCACTATGACTGCTTCACTGAAGGTCCTTAATGACGTCGTTGAAGCATTGGATGCCAAAGATCATTGTGCTGCACTTTTCTTAGACCTGTCTAAAGCTTTTGACACTGTGGATCATAACATCTTGTGTCATAAGCTCTCAGAATTCAGTTTCTCTGATCACACTATTGGTTGGTTTTCTAATTATCTTTCCGATCTGAGGCAATGTGTTCAACATAACGGTACTTCTTCCAGTTATTTAACAGTTAAAAATGGTGTACCACAAGGCATAGTCTAAGGACCAACCCTCTTTACAATCTACATAGGTAATGTAGGTCAGAGCATCCCTGATACATCCTTACATTTCTATGCTGATGATACAGTTGTTTATTGTCGAGCTAAAACAGTAGCTAAGGCTTTCCAGTTACTGCAATCCGCTTTTGACATCATTCTGTCAGATTTGTTCCGTCTCAAACTTGTCCTAAATGCTGATAAAACCAAAGGGATGTTTTTTTCAAATAGAAAGTCGGTCCCAGCAGTTCCCCTGATTTTGTCCTCAAACGGTGTCCCTATTGAGTTTGTTGATTCCTATAAATATTTGGGTATCCTGGTCAATTTGCATCTCTCTTTTAAACTCCACGTGGAAAACCTAGTAAAGAAATTGAAAGTTAAACTGGGTTTCTTTTTCAGAAACAGATCATGTCTAACACTGAATGCTAGGAAACGCCTTGTATCTGTGACTTTCCTTCCCTCCATTGATTACGGTGACATTATCTACATGAATGCTCCTACAAGCACCCTGCGGATGTTGGATGTTGTCTATCATGGTGCACTAAGATTCATAACTGGCTGTGATTATCGTACCCACCACTGCACCCTGTATTCACTGGTTAACTGGACATCATTAACCTCACGCAGACTCTTCCACTGGTACATTTTCATCTTTAAATCACTTCTTGGTCTGCTGCCCTCATACATCTCCTCCTACATGTCTCTGCGTGAGTGCAGCTACAGCATGCACTCTCAGGATATGATTACCTGCAGTGTCCCTTCAGTGAGGACTGATCTTGGCAAAAGGACCTTCTCCTACTCTGCTCCTGCTTCCTGGAGTATCTTACAAAAAAGACTTAAAGCTCTCGGCCTTGACCTCTCTAAATTGGCCAAGATGGTGGTAGAGGCAGGGCAGCCGAATTGGGACCCGAAAGACCCAGGTTCGAACCCCGGTCACTGCATACCTTGTGGTGTCTATGAGCAGCACACCTCATCCCCAGCTCCCCGGGCGCTTTCTATAGCTGCCCACTGCACCACCTGGTGGTGGTTGGGTTAAATGCAGAGACAAATTTCATCTTGTATGGAAACATACACAGATGACAAAATGTGACATTATTATTATTATTATTATTATATATATATTATATATATATATATTATATATATATATATATATATATTATATATATATATATATATATATATATATATATATATATATATCCATCCATCCATCCATTTTCTTCCGCTTATCCGGGGTCGGGTCGCGGGGGTAGCAGCCTAAGTAGGGAGGCCCAGACTTCCCTCTCCCCAGCCACTTGGAGCAGCTCCTCTGGGGGAATCCCAAGGCGTTCCCAGGCCAGCCGAGAAACATAGTCCCTCCAGCGTATCCTGGGTCTTCCTCTGGGTCTCCTCCCGGTGGGACATGCCCGGAACACCTCACCAGGGAGGCGTCCAGGAGGCATCCTAACCAGATGCCCGAGCCACCTCAACTGGCTCCTCTCGATGTGGAGAAGCAGCGGCTCTACTCCGAGTCCCTCCCGGATGACCGAGCTTCTCACCCTATCTCTAAGGGAGAGTCCAGCCACCCTGCGGAGAAAACTCATTTCAGCCGCTTGTATATATTACTTCAGTCTACGACTGAAGGTGCTATGGTAAGAGTCCAGGGTGTCATGCAGGGGGTGTGCTGTGTTGTTCAGGGTCTGGAGCAGTTTCCTCAGCATCCTCTGATCAGACACCTCTGTCAGAGACTGCAGGTCCACTCCCAGAACTGAGCCAGCTCTCTTGATGAGCTTATCCAGTCTGTTGGCATCAACTTTCTTCACCCTGTTGCCCCAGTACACCACAGCGTAGAAGAAGACGCTGGAGACCACTAAGTGGTAAAACGTCTGCAGCAGGGTCCTGCAGATGTTAAAGGACCCGAATCTACTCAGAAGAAAAAAGCGACTCTGCCCTTTCTTGTAGAGGACATTGGTGTTAGCTGTCCAGTCCAGTTTATTGTCTAGGTGGACCCCCAAGTACTTGTAGCAGTCCACAGTGTCCACCTTAGTACCCTTGATGTTGATAGGGTTGGTGAGGCTGATCATCTTCCTGTAGTCCACCAGTAGCTCTTTAGTTTTTCCATCGTTGAGTTGCAGGTGGTTCTGTCCACACCACTCCACAAAGCTGTCCACCACACCTCTGCATTCAGCTTCTTGGTCACCAATGAGGCAGCCCACGATTGTGAGTTGTACCTGAAGTCCAAGGTGTAGACGGTGAACAGAAACAGCGAGAGGACCGTCCCCTGTGGAGCCCCTGTGCTGCTCAGTATGGTGTCCGATGTGGTGTTCTGCAGACTTGCATACTGTGGTTGACCTGTGAGGTAGTCTCTGATCCAGATGACTAGAGAGTCATTCACCTGCATGTCCAGGAGCTTACTGCAGAGTAGAGCAGGCCTTATTATATTTAAAGCACTGGAAAAGTCAAATAACATGACTCTTACAGTGCTACCTGCACTGTCCAGGTGTGTGTAGGCTCTATGCAGCAGGTAGATGATGGTGTCATCAACTCCAGTGTGGGGCCGGTGTACAAACTATAGAGGGTCCAGGTATGGTTCCAGCACTGATCTGACGTGCTTCAGGACCAGCCTCTCCAATGACTTCCTGGCATGTGATGTCAAAGCTACAAGTCTGTAGTCACTGTGTGAGTTTGGGTACTGTAGTTATTTTTCAGTAGAACGGCAAGAACAGAATACTAAAACAAAAGAAAATGAAGAAAAGGAGGACTTTCTTCAATAAATCTTTAAATTTATAAAATACATCAGATACAAATAAATAATTCTCTAATAAAGATAACTTTTGGGAACCTAATTTTAACCAGAAAAATATAATAGTAAAGAAAAATAAAAAATAACCAAGTAAGGGGGAAAAAAGTTAATCTAACGGAAATTAGGAAAAATTCCAATGGAAATTGGAAAAATTACCCTGGTTACACAAGGGATTCTACAAGTGACACATTTTTGTTTGTTTGTTTGTTTGTTTGCAGCAGGGAGAAAATATGCTCTCATAATATTTCTAAATTGTATACTAGCATGAAAAAGCAACCGTGCACTAGTAGAAATAGTAACAAGAGTACTGCATACAGATTAAATGACTGTCGACAAACTATTACACTACAAAGTATAGCAAGGGCCCGAGCAAGCAAATACCCTGTATAAACTTTGACCTTGACATTAGGGCTGTGGTGAAGAAAATGTTGCATGACACGCAGTCTAGTTGTGGTACAAATTTGTATCAAGCTTTGTTAAATTATCTTGAATGTATCAGAAGTTATGGCCCAGACAAGAGACTGTTCATGGATGGAGACTATGCCATAATTTGTCCATCTTTTGACGAGTGTATAACAATAATAATAAAAAGAAAAATCTTCTGCAAAACTCATACAGTATAATCAAATGAACACAAACCTATAACAGAGTGAAGAATGTCCATCCATCTGAACGCACAGTCTGTTAGCTTTGCATGGGAACCGTCAGTCATATGACCATGGGCCCCTGGGGGCCTTTCCCTCAAGCAGAGAAACTTACGGCGAACAGGGACATAAGTAATCAGAGCAGATTGGGCAGGGATGGATGACCACAAGTGGCTGGTGCTTGT
>JBBPBX010073129.1:0-11029 GCA_038048925.1 Garcialebias charrua | reverse complement strand
TATATATATATATATATAATATATATATATATATATATATATATATATATATAATATATATATATATATATATATATATATATATATATATATATATATATATATATATATATATATATATATATATATATATATATATATATATATATATATATATATATATATATATATATATATATATATATATTGCACATAATTAACATATACTACACAGGTTGTGTTACAGGTTATTGCACAGGTAGTGATGTTGAGATTGAATTATGATGGTAAGGTAGATACATATATACTGTATCATACATTTTACAGCCACAGTGCAGCAGCAATAAAAATATTAGCTGTCACAAGCTAATATTAGCCATATTAGTTGTCACAGATGTGGCTTGGTGCAAAGTTATTGCCAGTTGTTCAGTGTTATTTATTGAGAGTCCAGTAATCTGACAGCCTGTGGATAATAGCTGTCCTTTAGTCTTTTTGTGTGTGATGACAGATTCCTGTATTGTCTAAAATGTGCTGCTGACAGCAAAATAATATTTCATACATAGTCTGATAACGGTTGGCTTTTTCACAAACAGAGACTTCTAGAAGTTGGGAGGCATATCAGTCAGAAATGGCAAATAGGCATTAGATAAAGGGTTTTCAATGAAAATCTACCTGCAGCCAGCCTGCTTGAGTCACTGCACTGCACGGCTCTGTTCCCAGACAAAAAACAAACAAACAAAAAAAGACCAGAAGCATTGGTAGGTACAGCTCACGTGGACGTGCCCAGGGTGCAGAAATCTGTGCCCAGCATCTTCCCATTCTCTTGCAATGTTGTGGAATAACTGTGCATGCACCATTTTTAACGAGAGTCTATGGATAAGATTCATGTGCCCCTAGGACCGGAAATATGTCACCAATCAGAAAATGTTTTTTGAAACAAACAATATAACTCATCATTACTTATAAAATATTCATCCTACACAACTAAAAACATATATACATATATTTCAAAATATTTTCATTTTTTTCATTCATTCATTCATTCAACCTTTATTTATACAGGCTAGCCTCGTTGAGTCACGGGGACTCATTTACAAGAGGGACCTGTCTCACTCACACCAAACAACCATCCACTCTCTCACTCACACCTAGGGTCAATTTAGAGTCACCAATCAGCCTAACAAGCATGTTTTTTGGTCTGTGGGAGGATTTATTTTTTTAAGTCTTCAATGTAAAACGGTGAATAACTCCAGAAGTTCCAGTGGGGCGGTGCCCTAGCGCCCCCTATTGGCCGGCCGCCCCCGTTTAAAGTTCTCTTGACTCTACTACGGCGGCAGCAGTTTTGGCAAAACTTCCGAGCCTGTATGAAGGTTTGGTTCGTGCTTTGAGTACTCAGAATCAGCTGATTTACGAGCTAAACCGTAAGATGGAAGCGATTTGTGAGAATCACAGGCCACCTTCAGCTTCTGGGACTTGCCAGCATGTTGGAGACGACCTTTGAGGAGGCTCGTAAGCACGGACCCATGGAATGCCCACTAATCTGGCCATTTTGGATCCAAAGTACCAGCAGGACTCAAGGCTGACAAGAAAAAACAGTCTGCCTGAAAGAAAAAAATCAACAACTGTGGCTTATCTGAATGTGACTCCCCCGTTTGGCCTTGAAGCAGGCCGACGTCAAATTTCTCCTGGGATATGTGTAAACTAAGAAGGCTCTGTCTATTGCAATTTTATTAACAGACAAATGCACTCACACACAACGGTAACTAGGGGCAGGCAGTATCTATTTCTTCTTTCCTGGAAGCCATTTGTTTTCCAGCTCTAAGCCATGCATTCTGTCAAACAACATGTTATCAACGCTGCTGGCTAAGAACAAAACCCTTGACATTTTTCTGACAGGGCCGACAGACGATGATGCAACACGATCAGTTTGTAGAGCTTTCAGCCTTTCTTCCTTAAAGACGATGAACCGCACGCAGCTCGTCTGAACATTTTTTCAATTGAAACAAACTCCTAACGATCGTTAGAGCTCAAAGTTTCTTCTCTAGTAAATTCATTCAATCAGGCGGTGGAGCGTGTAATGTGAGCAGAGCAGCAGCGCTGGAGGGGATTTCATTTGAGTCAGTCACACCGAGCGACCACTGGAATGAGGCGACCCATTCTCTGTGCACCGTCTTCTACCAGGACGACCAAGACAAGGACCGGAAGAATGCACAACATTTCAGCAGCTGGACTTTGACCTGTCCACATGAGAAGGTTTTGTTTTGAGCAGAACCCTTGAGGAGGCCTCCAAAACGTCAGACATCGTTTGCTGTGGTTTCAACTTGTTTGTTGCTGCACAAGTTCAAGCCCAGACAATTTGGGACTGTTTTTTTTTTACACAGTCAAAAACTTGTGACTCCAACAGATCTCCATCCGACCTGAAATGTGTCGCTGAACGTCTCAGACAGAAGCTCGACAGCTGAGGCAAATGTCCTGGTCTGAAATGAACACCCATAAAAAATTAATAACTAGAGAAGCTGCATTTCCTGTGAAAATGCAGTGTGAAAGCTTGTTGCAGATGAATTAGCTGAAAAACAGCTGAAATTAGCTAAAATAGATCTGAAATACAGCTAAAATGGAAGAACAAGTCTAAATAAATTATCAGAAGAAAGCAAAAAGAACACCTATTTGCTGAATTAGGTTTAAATAAGCAGAAATTAGCACAAAAATTATGAAATTAGCTTTAAAAAAAGGATGAAATTAGCAACAAAAAAGATCTGAAAAGTAGCTGAAAATGCAGAAAGAAGCTTAAACTACCAGAAGGAAGTGGAAGGAGCTGAAATGGACTAAAGAATATGTGGACGTAGCTTCATGAACATTCAGATTATTATTAACAAAATTGGTCCAAGTCTGACATTTGTCATTTAAAAATTAAACTCCAGTCAATTAAAGAAGAATGTGGAGCCAGCAGCCAACGTGGGGACAAAACAAGCTGTGACAGGTAACAATTAAATAATTCATACGTTCTGAAGTTCAGACTTGTAAAACACGATAACTACAACCGCAGGGCTCGCTGTTAACTCGTTACCGCTCACGTGCGTGAGACTGCAACAAAATGTTTGTTTTATTACAACTTCTTTCACTGAATAACTTCCCATCGCAGCCCAGACAGATGTTTTCTTCTGATGATGCATCTGTCCTGCGTGTGATCTGTGCTGGACACAGATTAGGTCTGTGATGAGGCTGGAGTTATGAAAAGGTGCAGGTTTTACAAAAGAACAGAAAGATGGTGTTTGAACTGGTTCATCTTCATTTAGTGGCTCTGTTACATCCCATGGGCATGTTTTTTATTCAGGTCAGAGGGATGAGGTGTTTAGAGGGTTTTTGGAGGCTAATTCATTCATTCATTCAACCTTTATTTATACAGGCTAGCCTCGTTGAGTCACGGGGACTCATTTACAAGAGGGACCTGTCTCACTCACACCAAACAACCATCCACTCTCACACTCACACCTAGGGTCAATTTAGAGTCACCAATCAGCCTAACAAGCATGTTTTTTGGTCTGTGGGAGGAAACCGGAGTACCCGGAGGAAACCCACGCATGCACGGGGAGAACATGCAAACTCCACCCAGAAAGGCCCCGGACCGGGATTTGAACCGGCAACCTTCTCGCTGAGAGGCAGCAGCTCTACCAGTTGTGCCACCGTGCTGCCCATGCCTGCAGCTGTGGGTTAATTAAAGCATGTTGTAGATGGTGTGATTGCCCCATCTTATAAGAGTTCCAAGCAGCAGAAGCAGAGAGAGGGGTTCCGAAGCAGTATCAGAAGAGAGCCGTGGCCGAAGAAGTCGTAGGAATGAAGAAGCCGAATGATGAAGCCATATGATGAAGCCGTATGATGAAGCCGTATGACGAAGCCAAATGAAGTAGGCAAAGGAAGTGAACGAAGAAGCCGAAGAAGGAGCTGAGACCTGCTGTTGTTGATGTGTGCGGGGCGCGCCCATCCTGGGTGCTGAAGACAGGAGGCGTGAACGACCGACCCGCTGGACTTGGAATTGTTTTTTTGTTTGTTTTATTGATCATCCCAAACCTGGATTCAACCAGGTCCGACTTTAGTTTTATTACTTTGAGAAGGACACAGGGAAGCTGAGGGTTTGGACTCTCTTTTTTTTTCAGGACTGCTGAAGGCAGCACAGCCAAGGAGGCGAAGCTGGAGAGCATAAAATAAAACTTTTTTTTAACCCTCATTTCTGGTCTCGTGTCCCTTCATGTTACTTGACCCCTCGGGTCATAACATATGGGGGCTTGTCACCAAATACACAAATTGAGCTACTTTTGGAGCTAGTTGTTGACGTTCTCCGAAGAATTTGTCCATTTTGAGCTGACTTGTTGGTGCAGATTGTGTGTTCGCTGTCAGCTGGCTGCTTGTGGCGTGTTCAGGTGTGGCTGGGAGATTTTGGTGTTCGTGTGCAGTTGTCGGTGTGCAGTGGGTTTTTGTTTTTGGATAACTGTTTTGATTTTTTTTCTTTTGGTCTGCAACCACGGACTCTGCTGAAATCGAGTTAGGAATAGGAAATCCTGCTCTTAGGAGTATGGAGCTTTTGTTTGTGCGGAGAAAATTAGAGTTGCAGGCAAAGGTACGTCAGAAGGCATTAGAAATGCGTCAACTGGAGCTCAAACATGAACAAGCTTTAAATGAAAAAGAGCTTGTTTTGAAACAGCAGTGCACTGCTCTGAGGGAAAAAGAAGTTAGGTTTGAGCAGTAGAAATTGGTGTTGCAAAATATGGTTCGTGTGAGAGATTTAGAGCTTGGTGTTGAGCATGTCTCGTTTAGTGGGGTGGGGTGTCACCCTAGGTGGTGTTACGAGGATGTTGTGATGGGTCTGCGCTCCAGCGTTCCTGTTGTAGGCGTCTCCATGTTTGGGGATGGTGATTTAGCTGCAGATCGTGTGCGGGTCCCTCCAGGGGTGAAGCCAGACCCAGTGCCATGCTCTGAAGCAGATGACCTGACTCTCGAACGTCGCCAGGAGGGTGAGTGTGTCGCCGAGGACGAAGATGGAGTTGATCTCTGTGACAGTTTTTTTTTACTTTTTTCTGAGCATGTTAACGTCTCTGTGAGCAAAATAGCTGAGGGGACGGCACTGTTAGTTCCTCCTGCTCCTGTGTGTCACGTTCCAGCTGTTTCTAAACGTATTGAGGGGGTGTGGGTGACCGATGTGGGACCATTGGCTCAGATGGAGGCCGAGAATGAGTCGGGATGTGTTTTGTTTGTTTCTGAGAGTTATGAGTTGCTGCAGCCCTCTGTTGCCCATTATAATGATGTGAATTTTCAGAGTGGCTGATAGTGAAGCTGGCCAGGGGGTGCCGTTACTGTCAACCGAGAGGTGCTTTCCAGTGCTGGCCAGTGTTGTAGATGGGGACAGTTTTTGTCAGGCTGTCATGCATGGGCAACACTCTCATTCTGTAGCTGGTGTCATTAAATTTGGTGTTGTAGGTGTTGCTAAATGGCAGTTTTGCAGAGTAGTCCCGGACAAAAGACGTTTTTTTGGGTTTGGGATATTTTGAATGTGAATAGTGGGTGTTGGTGGCTCTAGCAGGCCCGCTGGTAGTGTTTGTCAGTTTGTTCTTTATGTGCTGGGTTGTGGGTTTTTTTTTGTTTGACCTATGTTGTTGATGTTTTGGTGTGGTTTTTTTGTCTTTGCATGGGAGATGCTGCATTATCCCATGCAAAGTCTTTTGTGGGGGGGGAGGTGTTACATCCCATGGGTATGTTTTTTATTCAGGTCAGAGGGATGAGGTGTTTAGAGGATTTTTGTAGGCTAATTGCCTGCAGCTGTGGGTTAATTTAAGCACGTTGTAGGTGGGATGATTGCCCCATCTTATAAGAGGTCCAAGCAGCAGAAGCAGAGAGAGGGGTTCCGAAGCAGTATCAGCAGAGAGCCGTGGCCAAAGGAGCCGAAGAAGTCGGAGGAATGAAGAAGCCGAATGAAGAAGCCGAATGATGAAGCCGTATGATGAGGCCGTATGATGACGCCGTATGATGAAGCCGTATGACAAAGCCGAAGAAGTCGGAGGAATGAAGAAGCCGAATGAAGAAGCCGAATGATGAAGCCGTATGATGAGGCCGTATGATGACGCCGTATGATGAAGCCGTATGACAAAGCCGAATGAAGTAGCCAAAGGAAGTGATCGAAGAAGCCGAAGAAGGAGCTGTGACCTGCTATCATTGTTGGGAGAAGCTGGAGCTGAGACCGGCTGTCGTTGATGTGTGCGGGGCGCCCATCCTGGGTGCTGAAGACAGGAGGCGTGAACGACCGACCCGTTGGACTTGGAATTGTTTTTTTGTTTTATTGATCATCCCGAACCTATATTCAACCAGGTCCAACTTTAATTTTATTACTTTGAGAGGGACACGGGGAAGCTGAGGGTTTGGACTCTACTTTTTTTTCAGGACTGCTGGAGATGGCGCAGCCAGTGAGGCGCAGCTGGAGAGCATAAAATAAAACTTTTTTTAAACTCTCATTTCTGGTCTCGTGTCCCTTCATGTTACTTGACCCCTCGGGTCGTAACAGGCTCCTAAAGTACAGACTCCGGGAGGACACAAGCCTTAAATAATAAACATGTCAAGATTCATTTGAGAACGAGGCCTCAGACGTCGCTCCGGCCGCTCAGACGTCGCTCCGGCCGCTCAGACGTGGCTCCGGCCCCTCAGACGTGGCTCCGGCCCCTCAGACGTGGCTCCGGCCCCTCAGACGTGGCTCCGGCCCCTCAGACGTCGCTCCGGTCCCTCAGACGTCGCTCCGGTCCCTCAGACATGGCTCCGGCCCCTCAGACGTGGCTCTGGTCCCTCAGACGTCGCTCCGGCCCCTCAGACGTCGCTCCGGCCCCTCAGACGTCGCTCCGGTCCCTCAGACGTGGCTTCGGTCCAATCAATGCAGAGAGATGTTGCACACGGTCATCTTGAATGTGCTCCAGGCTTCAGCAGGGATTACCTGATCCTGCTCTTTCAGGGGGAGGCACCTCGGAGACGGGGGCCTGATTGGCTCTCCTTTTTGATTCTTCAGTGCCAGCCAAGCGCAGGATGAAATAAAGGGGGGGGGGGGGTTACTTGTGTGGATGGTGCAGAGCATCTTCAAAATGCATTTGTCCCAGCGAGACGCCACAAAAGACGAGCTCTACCGTATTCTTCGGTGTATAATACGCTCCGGTGTATAATACGCTTTGTCATATTTTTGGAAATAAATCAGAAAAACCCTTAGATAATACGCTTCGGTGTATAATACGCGCTGCCGTGACAGTCTTTTTTATGGCCACTAGATGGCGCCAAACCCATTGAAACTGCAGTGATGCAACCGTGACCTCAGAAACATTTCTCTGATCGCTCTCAGTAATGAACTTTTTGTGAGTTATTCCTGAAGGGACAGTAATACTTTTATTACTTTTAATTTGAATCAAACATTACAAATTGTCAGAAAGATAAAGTGTTAGTTTCAGATGTCAGCATTTTATGATAAAAACTGATCTTAACACTACACACAACACTGTTAACCTGTTGGTTTGGTTAAAACAACGTCATTAAAGCGTCACATATGGGACCTATGTTAATGATAATAGCAAAAACAGATATTGTTCATCTGATTATTAATTAGGACAAAAACAAAAGTCTCTTCTGAGGAGATTGTCCTGAGCTCAAACTAAAATGAGATAAACAGTGTCACTGAATCTTCACTGCAGGTTTGAGAAGGGAAATCCTTCATGAATAACATTTTGGAATAACATTTGCTATTCAGCATGAATTTAAACAGTTTGAATAAACAGACTACAGGGTGCATTAGCGCCCATAGCGGCCGAAACTGGTACTGCACCATTTTTGGCCAAAATGAAAAACGGCGAATCAGAGCTAAAAATGGGTCTAAAAATATGGGAAAAAATCCATAGATAATACGCTTCGGTGTATAATACGCAGGATATTCAAACGAGCAAAAAAAGTGCGTATTATACACCGCAGAATACGGTACATGAATCCTCGTCTCTCTCCGTGGGGGGTGGAGGTGGGGGGTTCCCCTGCTTTCTTCTCTCCATCTCACTTCATTCTGGAGTTGTGAGGTTCTCTGCTCCCCCACCCAACACGCAGACAGTTTTGTCATTTACCCGCCCCGCTCAGATTTTTATCGACAGCTCGCCTCCTTCCATCCTTTGTACCCCCCTACACACACACACAGCAACATCTCACTCAGTTTTCTAGGGTGAAAATGGCAAATACCAAGAGTTGTTCCAGAACACCAAGAGTTAAAGTCTTTGTTGTGTCAGCTGCAGGAGGAGCATGAAACTGAAAAAGAGCTACAACTAAAGATTCAAGATGGCTGCCACATCCAGTTGTCCTAATCCAACATCAAAAGTATTTATTTTACAGATGTTGGACTCAAACTTGACGCTTTGTGCTCCAGCAGATCTTGTGAAATCACTTGGGACGGAGCAGCATTTAATTTTAGATAAATCATCTGCTTGCATCTGGGTCCAATTCCCGCTATAAAGCCGAGTTCAAAGTTCAACCAAAGTAGCTACAAATCTGTGATTTTTCTAAACAATTTGATCTTCATCTGAAACTCTGGCATAAAAGGCAGAATATCCTGAAAGGCGCTTTTAAATAAAATGATTATTATTATTATTATTATTATTATTATTATTATTATTATTATCCTCTTCAATAAATAAACAAATTATTTTTATGGAGGACTCATTAGTTTATTGTGATAAATTTTTCGAAGAACAACAAATGTTATAAAATGCAAAAATAAAAATCAGATCAGATTGCTTTAAAAGTTTGGTGCTCCGCAGTCTGTTCTTATCAAATCAATACCAAAGCCAGTAATTGAATTGATTATAAATGGCTTTTAATGCTGTGTGCTTTAGGCCCTCGGGGGGATCTTGAAAGATGAGATACAAAAAGTAAAACGAGCTGTTCTGTTGCGCAATGAAGGTAACAGCAGTGGTGCAAGCAGGGTCATTTAACCGGAGTGTGTGGAATAGCCTCCATACCAATATGTTATAAATATCTGCAGTTATATAAATATGTCCAGAGCAGTGTGACGAAGGACACAGACTGAATTAACTGAGGACAGATTTAATCTTCTAATACATCCTGTTGGGTGGCCAACAATTACGGATGCTGTGGAAAAATGCAAATAAAACAAAACAAAATGATTTGATGAAATCCCATCTACCGTATTTTTCAGACTATAAGGCGCACTAAAAATCCTTTAATTTTCTAAAAAATTGACAGTGAACCTTATAATTCAGTGCACCTTATGTATTAGTTCTGGTTGTGCTTACTGACCTCAAACAGATTTTATGTGATTATTGTGAATGAGTTGACTAAATTTCGACTTATCTGACTGTTTTGTTTTGCTTAATGCACCTTGTAATCTGGTCCAAAGAATATGGTAAGTGAAAAGACAACACTAAGAGAACGGAAAATGTCCTTTTGTGTTTTCATTATTTGTACCACTTAGTTTTACAGCTTTATTGCCCCTGTGTCTTTTTTTAGATGCGTTTGTGCCATCAAAATCAAAATGTCTACAATTTTTTCTTAAAAAATAAAAACGCAATTCTCAGTTTAGCCATCATGTTTACTTCCATTGTGAAGAAAAAAATTGGCTTATGAGATTTCCACATCATTGGATACTGTTTTTATTTGCATTGTACCGAACATCCCAACAGTTTTTGGAAAACTCTTGTAGTTCAGCGTAAAACACGTGAAATTTATGAGTCACTGGAGAAGGACGTTCGGATACGCTATGTACATTTGTCGGGGTGTGGTGCGCCTCAACTCCTCGGCCTGCGTTCAGATCAGTTCTTGTAGTATTTAGTCCGGGCTCGGGTGCAATTGGTTGGACCCGTGCCTCACATTCCAGCCGGCAGTGCTTTTTCTGCTGGCCTACTTATGTCAGGAGTAAAAGTATGTGCAGTGCTCATACTCACTTAAACACAGTGGTGTTAGACACCCGCCTACTGTTTCTGCCTTGGACTGTAAATAAAACCTTGAATAGTGTATGATGAAGACACACGTAGGCAGAGCCACATCACATGAAGCTGAAAAACAGGTTGAAGCTTTGCACTTTAAACTGCACGCACAAACATGAGACACTTACAAAGGAGCAGAGTATAAACCTGCTATTTATACGCTTATAGAGTCTGAACACTTCAAAGTGTGATCCGCTGGCCTACATCACAGTAAACATGAAAGCCCAGGATAAGAGTGTGGGCAGAAGGATTGAACCTCTAATACGTCTCATGAGGAAAACATCTGTTTCACTTCACATCACAGTCTCCTCTTCTTCTTCAATTTCGCTCTGTCTCTGGCCTCTCCTTCTCACTCTCTTTGTAAACTTGTTTATCTTCCATTCTCTCTCATTTTATTTCCCTCTTTTCTCCATCCTTTCTCGCAGTGGAACTACTGTACTTGCCACCGTACACAACGCACTGCCGATTAAGTTGCATCAGTCTAAATACAGTATGTCTGATGAAGTGGGAAAAAACAAATACAGGTAGTCCCCGACTTACGAGCGAGTGCTGTTCGTACGAGGTGCTCGTAACACGAAATCTCGTACGTCGGAACCCGAAACACGCGTTGCTCGTAAGTCCGGATTTTCGGTCGTAAGTCAGAAAATTTATGCTAGCGCTACTACGAACACTCGTTTTTCAACACAAACGTACACACTAGTTCACATGCTCAGAAACTTGTTTAAAAACGGTTAGCTAACATTCATCTAAAAACACATACCAGTGCTGTATTTTCTGTATGTTCTGTACAACTTTACTGTTCGTTAGTGAGCTCGTAAATCCGGAACCTCGTATGTCGATGCGCTCGTAAGTCGGGGACTACCTGTATGTCTCTCTGCCGTATAGGTCTCATCTATTATGCATCACCACTGACAACCTGGAAACATGGGCGGTGTTGTGCCAAAAATTGATTGGCTGCAAAATGGCTGCCGTAGGAGCATGCACAGAAGGACTTTAAAAAGAACTGAACAAGATTAACACTTACCGTAAAAACAGTTATTTGTTTGCTC
>JBBPBX010073128.1:0-17901 GCA_038048925.1 Garcialebias charrua | reverse complement strand
TTGCCCACCCCTTGAACAGGTGTTTATGCTAATTAGCAAATCGCT
The DNA here is from genome assembly GCA_038048925.1 of Garcialebias charrua. NCBI lineage: Eukaryota > Metazoa > Chordata > Actinopteri > Cyprinodontiformes > Rivulidae > Garcialebias > Garcialebias charrua. Next base: position 17,856 of record JBBPBX010073128.1, on the reverse strand, counting down.
ACAGAAACGGCTCAAGAGCGCCCCCTAGAAATATTCAAAATACCCTCCGCATTGACCTTAGTTTGACGTAGAATCATGAAATTTGGTACACTTGTCCAACTCACCAAGATGCACAGAAAACTCTCTGGCACCAATGTTGTACGATAAATGGTAAGGCGGCCATTTTGGAACGATGACCAAATTTTCACCCCTTTTTGGCCGTTTACAGCCTCTGCATTTCAACGAACTCCTCCTAGGGATTTCGCTCGATTTGATTCAAACTTGGCCAGTTTCTTTATAAGGCACGGGGGAACAAATGTTATCAAAACTGTGCGTTTTCATGCATGCTGAAGGGGCGGGGCCAGACCTCAAAGTTGGACATCTCGCCATGAAAAACGAAACGCTTATAGCTCTTACACGAAAACTGTCTAATACATCAAACCTTCAGTGATTGACCCACATCCGGTCCCCTGCAAAACTGTATGGTCAAATCATGACATCACTTAAGCCACGCCCCCTGACAACAGGAAGTGTAAAGTTTTACGTTGAACGGTCCATATCGGATCCCTGTTACCTAATCAGCGTGACATTGTATCCAGTCACCAAAGACATGTTGGTGTAACAAGCTTTCCAGCACTGTTCGTTTTGGGTGGAGCAAGTGGGCGTGGTGACATGGCGAAGTAAGACGTAACGCCGTCACCATACGTTTGGTTCTAAACTCCACAGATTTGATCTGAGGAGTACCAAAATCATTATGATCGATCATTACCCACCCCTTGAACAGGTGTTTATGCTAATTAGCAAATACCCTCCATAGCGCCCCCTAGATTATTCAAACTGTTGTATCTCAGTGATACATCATCCGATCTGAACCAGATTTATTGTGCATCATCAGTGAGCCCTTGTGGACACATTGATATAGTGAGCTAACATTTGACTCAAGTGCGCCCCCTACATTATTTCTATAAATATATCTCAGTGATACATCATCCGATCTGAACCAGATTTATTGTGCATCATCAGTGAGCCCTTGTGGACACATTGATATGGTGGGCTAACATTTGACTCAAGTGCGCCCCCTACATTATTTCTATAGTTATATCTCAGTGATACATTATCCGATCTGAACTAGATTTATTGTGCATCATCAGTGAGCCCTTGTGGACACATTGATATGGTGGGCTAACATATGACTCAAGAGCGCCCCCTAGATTATTCAAACTGTTATATCTCAGTGATACATCATCCGATCTGAACCAGATTTATTGTGCATCATCAGTGAGCCCTTGTGGACACATTGATATGGTGGGCAAACATTTGACTCAAGTGCGCCCCCTACATTACTTCTATAGTTATATCTCAGTGATACATCATCCGATCTGAACCAGATTTATTGTGCATCATCAGTGAACACTTTGACACACATTGATAATGTTATGTAAATTTTTACTCCATAGCGCCCCCTATATTATTACTACAGTTATATCTCAGTGATACATTATCCGATCTGCACGAGATTTATTGTGCTTTATCAGTGAACACTTCGACACACATTGATAATGTTATGTAAATTTTTACTCTATAGCGCCCCCTATATTATTACTACAGTTATATCTTAGTGATACATTATCCGATCTGCACGAGATTTATTGTGATTCATCAGTGAACACTTCTACACACATTGATAATGGTATGTAAATTTTTACTCCATAGCGCCCCCTGTATTATTACTACAGTTATATCTTAGTGATACATTATCCGATCTGCACAAGATTTATTGTGCTTTATCAGTGAACACTTCGACACACATTGATAATGGTATGTAAATTTTTACTCCATAGCGCCCCCTATATTATTACTACAGTTATATCTTAGTGATACATTATCCGATCTGCACGAGATTTATTGTGATTCATCAGTGAACACTTCTACACACATTGATAATGGTATGTAAATTTTTACTCCACAGCGCCCCCTATATTATTTCTACAGTTATATCTCAGTGATACATTATCCGATCTGTACGAGATTTATTGTGCTTTATCAGTGAACACGTCGACACACATTGATAATGGTATGTAAATTTTTACTCCATAGCGCCCCCTATATTATTACTACAGTTATATCTCAGTGATACATCATCCGATCTGAACCAGATTTATTGTGTATCATCAGTGAGACATTGTGGACACATTGATATTGTGGTTTAACATATGACTCCAGAGCGCCCCCTAGATTACTCAAACTGTTATATCTCAGTGAGACATCATCTGATCTGAACCAGATTTATTGTGTATCATCAATGAGCCCTTGTGGACACATTGACAAGGTGGGCTAAATTTGACTCAAGTGCGCCCCCTACATTATTTCTATAGTTATATCTCAGTGATACATCATCCGATCTGAACCAAATTTATTGTGAATAATCAGTGAGCCCTTGTGGACACATTGATATTGTGGTTTAACATATAACTCCATAGCGCCCCCTAGATTATTCAAACTGTTATATCTCAGTGAGACATCATCCGATCTGAACCAGATTTATCGTGTATCATCAGTGAGACCTTGTGGACACATTGATATTGTGGTTTAACATGTGACTCCAGAGCGCCCCCTAGATTATTCAAACTGTTATATCTCAGTGAGACATCATCCGATCTGAACCAGATTTATTGTGCATCATCAGTGAGTCCTTGTGGACACATTGATAAGGTGGGCTAACATTTGACTCAAGTGCGCCCCCTACATTATTTCTATAGTTATATCTCAGTGATACATCATCCGATCTGAACCAGATTTACTGTGAATCATCATTGAGACATTGTGGACACATTGATATTGTGGTTTAACATATGACTCCAGAGCGCCCCCTAGATTATTCAAACTGTTATATCTCAGTGATACATCATCCGATCTGAACCAGATTTATTGTGCATCATCAGTGAGCCCTTGTGGACACATTGATATGGTGGGCTAACATTTAACTCAAGTGCGCCCCCTACATTATTTCTATAGTTATATCTCAGTGATACATCATCCGATCTGAACCAGATTTATTGTGCATCATCAGTGAGCCCTTGTGGACACATTGATTTTGTGATTTAACATATAACTCCATAGCGCCCCCTAGATTATTCAAACTGTTATATCTCAGTGAGACATCATCTGATCTGAACCAGATTTATTGTGCGTGTGCACCCCTGGTGCGGAGTAGACACGAGAGACTTCGAAATGGCGACCGAGCGGACGAGCTGGAGCTCGCGCGGTCGCCTCAATAAGGTCCGAGCGGCGCTAAGCTGCGAGGGCCTCAATGCTGCTTGCAGCTTTAATTATTATTATTTTTTTTTTTTTCTTCCCCCCAAAGAAGTGGCCTTTTGGAGGCTTTATCATATACGAAAACTCACCAAATTTGGCGGACTCGTCAGGACTGGTGAAAAATTACGTATTTTGGGGGCGTGGCAAAAATCGCCACAGAAACGGCTCAAGAGCGCCCCCTAGAAATTTTCAAAATACCCTCCGCATTGACCTTAGTTTGACGTAGAATCATGAAATTTGGTACACTTGTCCAACTCACCAAGATGCACAGAAAACCCTCTTGCACCAACGCTGTACGATAAATGGTAAGGCGGCCATTTTGGAACGATGACCAAATTTTCACCCCTTTTTGGCCGTTTACAGCCTCCGCATTTGAACGAACTCCTCCTATGAATTTCGCTCGATTTGGTTCAAACTTGGCCAGTTTCTTCATAAGGCACGGGGGAACAAACGATATCAAAATTGTGCGTTTTCATGAATGCTGAAGGGGCGGGGCCAGACGTCAAAGTTGGACATCTCGCCATGAAAAACGAAACGCTTACAGCTCTTACACGAAAAAAGTCTAATACATCAAACCTTCAGTTATTGACCCACATCCGGTCCCCCGCAAAACTGTATGGTCAAATCATGACATCACTTAAGCCACGCCCCCTGACAACAGGAAGTGTAAAGTTTTACGTTGAACGGTCCATATCGGACCCCTGTTACCTAATCAGCGTGGCATTGTGTCCAGTGACCGAAGACATGTTGGTGTAACAAGCATTCCAATACTGTTCGTTTTTGGTGGAGCATGTGGGCGTGGCGACGTGGCGAAGTAAGACATAACGCCATCACCATACGTTTGGTTCTAAAATCCACAGATTTGATCCGAGGAGTACCAAAATCAGTATGATCGATCATTGCCCACCCCTTGAACAGGTGTTTATGCTAATTAGCAAATCGCTACAGAAACGGCTCAAGAGCGCCCCCTAGAAATATTCAAAATACCCTCTGCATTGACCTTAGTTTGACGTAGAATCATGAAATTTGGTACACTTGTCCAACTCACCAAGATGCACAGAAAACCCTCTGGCACCAATGTTGTACGATAAATGGTAAGGCGGCCATTTTGGAACGATGACCAAATTTTCACCCCTTTTTGGCCGTTTACAGCCTCTGCATTTCAACGAACTCCTCCTAGGGATTTCGCTCGATTTGATTCAAACTTGGCCAGTTTCTTTATAAGGCACGGGGGAACAAATATTTTCAAAACTGTGCGTTTTCATGCATGATGAAGGGGCGGGGCCAGACCTCAAAGTTGGACATCTCGCCATGAAAAACGAAACGCTTATAGCTCTTACACGAAAACTGTCTAATACATCAAACCTTCAGTGATTGACCCACATCCGGTCCCCTGCAAAACTGTATGGTCAAATCATGACATCACTTAAGCCACGCCCCCTGACAACAGGAAGTGTAAAGTTTTACGTTGAACGGTCCATATGGGATCCCTGTTACCTAATCAGCGTGACATTGTATCCAGTCACCGAAGACATGTTGGTGTAACAAGCTTTCCAGCACTGTTCGTTTTGGGTGGAGCAAGTGGGCGTGGTGACGTGGCGAAGTAAGACGTAACGCCGTCACAATACGTTTGGTTCTAAACTCCACAGATTTGATCTGAGGAGTACCAAAATCATTATGATCGATCATTACCCACCCCTTGAACAGGTGTTTATGCTAATTAGCAAATAGCCTCCATAGCGCCCCCTAGATTATTCAAACTGTTGTATCTCAGTGATACATCATCCGATCTGAACCAGATTTATTGTGCATCATCAGTGAGCCCTTGTGGACACATTGATATGGTGGGCTAACATTTGACTCAAGTGCGCCCCCTAGATTATTTATATAGTTATATCTCAGTGATACATCATCCGATCTGAACCAGATTTATTGTGCATCATCAGTGAGCCCTTGTGGACACATTGATATGGTGGGCTAACATATGACTCCAGAGCGCCCCCTATATTATTCAAACTGTTATATCTCAGTGATACATCATCCGATCTGAACCAGATTTATTGTGCATCATCAGTGAACACTTCTATACACATTGATTATGGTATGTAAATTTTTACTCCATAGCGCCCCCTATATTATTACTACAGTTATATCTTAGTGATACATTATCCGATCTGCACGAGATTTATTGTGATTCATCAGTGAACACTTCTATACACATTGATAATGGTATGTAAATTTTTACTCCATAGCGCCCCCTGTATTATTACTACAGTTATATCTTAGTGATACATTATCCGATCTGCACGAGATTTATTGTGCTTTATCAGTGAACACTTCGACACACATTGATAATGGTATGTAAATTTTTACTCCATAGCGCCCCCTATATTATTACTACAGTTATATCTTAGTGATACATTATCCGATCTGCACGAGATTTATTATGATTCATCAGTGAACACTTCTACACACATTGATAATGGTATGTAAAGTTTTACTCCATAGCGCCCCCTGTATTATTACTGCAGTTATATCTTAGTGATACATTATCCGATCTGCACGATATTTATTGTGCTTTATTAGTGAACACTTCGACACACATTGATAATGGTATGTAATTTTTTACTCCATAGCGCCCCCTATATTATTACTACAGTTATATCTTAGTGATACATTATCCGATCTGCACGAGATTTATTGTGATTCATCAGTGAACACTTCTATACACATTGATAATGGTATGTAAATTTTTACTCCATAGCGCCCCCTATATTATTACTACAGTTATATCTTAGTGATACATTATCCGATCTGCACGAGATTTATTGTGATTCATCAGTGAACACTTCTATACACATTGATAATGGTATGTAAATTTTTACTCCATAGCGCCCCCTATATTATTACTACAGTTATATCTCAGTGATACATTATCCAATCTGCACGAGATTTATTGTGCTTTATCAGTGAACACTTCGACACACATTGATAATGGTATGTAAATTTTTACTCCATAGCGCCCCCTATATTATTACTACAGTTATATCTTAGTGATACATTATCCGATCTGCACGAGATTTATTGTGATTCATCAGTGAACACTTCTACACACATTGATAATGGTATGTAAATTTTTACTCCATAGCGCCCCCTGTATTATTACTACAGTTATATCTTAGTGATACATTATCCGATCTGCACAAGATTTATTGTGCTTTATCAGTGAACACTTCGACACACATTGATAATGGTATGTAAATTTTTACTCCATAGCGCCCCCTATATTATTACTACAGTTATATCTCAGTGATACATTATCCGATCTGCATGAGATTTATTGTGATTCATCAGTGAACACTTCTACACACATTGATAATGGAATGTAAATTTTTACTCCATAGCGCCCCCTATATTATTACTACAGTTATATATCAGTGATACATTATCCAATCTGCACAAGATTTATTGTGCTTTATCAGTGAACACTTCGACACACATTGATAATGGTATGTACATTTTTACTCCATAGCGCCCCCTATATTATTACTACAGTTATATCTTAGTGATACATTATCCGATCTGCACGAGATTTATTATGATTCATCAGTGAACACTTCTACACACATTGATAATGGTATGTAAATTTTGACTCCATTGCGCCCCCTACATTATGTCTATAGTTATATCTCAGTGATACATCATCCGATCTGAACCAGATTTATTGTGCATCATCAGTGAGTCCTTGTGGACACATTGATATGGTGGGCTAACATTTGACTCAAGTGCGCCCCCTACATCATGTATATAGTTATATCTCAGTGATTCATTAGCCGATCTGAACCAGATTTATTGTGCATCATCAGTGAGACCTTGTGGACACATTGATATGGTGGGCTAACATTTGACTCCAGAGCGCCCCCTAGATTATTCAAACTGTTATATCTCAGTGAGACATCATCCAATCTGAACCAGATTTATTGTGCGTGTGCACCCCTGGTGCGGAGTAGACACGAGAGACTTCGAAATGGCGACCGAGCGGACGAGCTGGAGCTCGCGCGGTCGCCTCAATAAGGTCCGAGCGGCGCTAAGCTGCGAGGGCCTCAATGCTGCTTGCAGCTTTAATTAGGCCCGAAGCAGCGAAGCGCTGCAAGGACCTATTGTAATTGTAGTGTTTATTATTTTTTTTTTTCTTCCGCCAAAAGAAGTGGCCTTTTGGAGGCTTTATCATATACGAAAACTCACCAAATTTGGCGGACTCGTCAGGACTGGTGAAAAATTACGTATTTTGGGGGCGTGGCAAAAATCGCCACAGAAACGGCTCAAGAGCGCCCCCTAGAAATTTTCAAAATACCCTCCGCATTGACCTTAGTTTGACGTAGAATCATGAAATTTGGTACACTTGTCCAAATCACCAAGATGCACAGAAAACCCTCTGGCACCAATGTTGTACAATAAATGGTAAGGCGGCCATTTTGGAACGATGACCAAATTTTCACCCCTTTTTGGCCGTTTACAGCCTCCGCATTTGAACGAACTCCTCCTATGAATTTCGCTCGATTTGGTTCAAACTTGGCCAGTTTCTTCATAAGGCACGGGGGAACAAACGATATCAAAATTGTGCGTTTTCATGAATGCTGAAGGGGCGGGGCCAGACGTCAAAGTTGGACATCTCGCCATGAAAAACGAAACGCTTACAGCTCTTACACGAAAAAAGTCTAATACATCAAACCTTCAGTTATTGACCCACATCCGGTCCCCCGCAAAACTGTATGGTCAAATCATGACATCACTTAAGCCACGCCCCCTGACAACAGGAAGTGTAAAGTTTTACGTTGAACGGTCCATATCGGACCCCTGTTACCTAATCAGCGTGGCATTGTGTCCAGTGACCGAAGACATGTTGGTGTAACAAGCATTCCAATACTGTTCGTTTTTGGTGGAGCATGTGGGCGTGGCGACGTGGCGAAGTAAGACATAACGCCATCACCTTACGTTTGGTTCTAAAATCCACAGATTTGATCCGAGGAGTACCAAAATCAGTATGATCGATCATTGCCCACCCCTTGAACAGGTGTTTATGCTAATTTGCAAATCGCTACAGAAACGGCTCAAGAGCGCCCCCTAGAAATATTCAAAATACCCTCTGCATTGACCTTAGTTTGACGTAGAATCATGAAATTTGGTACACTTGTCCAACTCCCCAAGATGCACAGAAAACCCTCTGGCACCAATGTTGTACGATAAATGGTAAGGCGGCCATTTTGGAACGATGACCAAATTTTCACACCTTTTTGGCCGTTTACAACCTCTGCATTTCAACGAACTCCTCCTAGGGATTTCGCTCGATTTGATTCAAACTTGGCCAGTTTCTTTATAAGGCACGGGGGAACAAATGTTATCAAAACTGTGCGTTTTCATGCATGCTGAAGGGGCGGGGCCAGACCTCAAAGTTGGACATCTCGCCATGAAAAACGAAACGCTTACAGCTCTTACACGAAAACTGTCTAATACATCAAACCTTCAGTGATTGACCCACATCCGGTCCCCTGCAAAACTGTATGGTCAAATCATGACATCACTTAAGCCACGCCCCCTGACAACAGGAAGTGTAAAGTTTTACGTTGAACGGTCCATATCGGATCCCTGTTACCTAATCAACGTGACATTGTATCCAGTCACCGAAGACATGGTGGTGTAACAAGCTTTCCAGCACTGTTCGTTTTGGGTGGAGCAAGTGGGCGTGGTGACGTGGCGAAGTAAGACGTAACGCCGTCACCATACGTTTGGTTCTAAACTCCACAGATTTGATCTGAGGAGTACCAAAATCATTATGATCGATCATTACCCACCCCTTGAACAGGTGTTTATGTTAATTAGCAAATAGCCTCCATAGCGCCCCCTAGATTATTCAAACTGTTGTATCTCAGTGATACATCATCCGATCTGAACCAGATTTATTGTGCATCATCAGTGAGCCCTTGTGGACACATTGATATGGTGGGCTAACATTTGACTCAAGTGCGCCCCCTACATTATTTCTATAGTTATATCTCAGTGATACATCATCCGATCTGCACAAGATTTATTATGCTTTATCAGTGAACACTTCGACACACATTGATAATGTTATGTAAATTTTTACTCCATAGCGCCCCCTATATTATTACTACAGTTATATCTTAGTGATACATTATCCGATCTGCACGAGATTTATTATGATTCATCAGTGAACACTTCTACACACATTGATAATGGTATGTAAATTTTTACTCCATAGCGCCCCCTGTATTATTACTACAGTTATATCTTAGTGATACATTATCCGATCTGCACGAGATTTATTATGCTTTATCAGTGAACACTTCGACACACATTGATAATGTTATGTAAATTTTTACTCCATAGCGCCCCCTATATTATTATTACAGTTATATCTTAGTGATACATTATCCGATCTGCACGAGATTTAATGTGATTCATCAGTGAACACTTCTATACACATTGATAATGGTATGTAAATTTTTACTCCATAGCGCCCCCTATATTATTACTACAGTTATATCTCAGTGATACATTATCCAATTTGCACGAGATTTATTGTGCTTTATCAGTGAACACTTCGACACACATTGATAATGGTATGTAAATTTTTACTCCATAGCGCCCCCTATATTATTACTACAGTTATATCTTAGTGATACATCATCCGATCTGCACAAGATTTATTGTGCTTTATCAGTGAACACTTCGACACACATTGATAATGGTATGTAAATTTTTACTCCATAGCGCCCCCTATATTATTACTACAGTTATATCTTAGTGATACATTATCCGATCTGCACGAGATTTATTGTGATTCATCAGTGAACACTTCTACACACATTGATAATGGTATGTAAATTTTTACTCCATAGCGCCCCCTATATTATTACTACAGTTATATCTCAGTGATACATTATCCGATCTGCACGAGATTTATTGTGCTTTATCAGTGAACACTTCGACACACATTGATAATGGTATGTAAATTTTTACTCCATAGCGCCCCCTATATTATTACTACAGTTATATCTTAGTGATACATTATCCGATCTGCACGAGATTTATTGTGATTCATCACTGAACACTTCTACACACATTGATGATGGTATGTACATTTTTACTCCATAGCGCCCCCTGTATTATTACTACAGTTATATCTTAGTGATACATTATCCGATCTGCATGAGATTTATTGTGCTTTATCAGTGAACACTTCGACACACATTGATAATGGTATGTAAATGTTTACTCCATAGCGCCCCCTATATTATTACTACAGTTATATCTTAGTGATACATTATCCGATCTGCACGAGATTTATTGTGCTTTATCAGTGAACACTTCGACACACATTGATAATGTTATGTAAATTTTTACTCCATAGCGCCCCCTATATTATTACTACAGTTATATCTCAGTGATACATCATCCGATCTGAACCAGATTTATTGTGTATCATCAGTGAGCCCTTGTGGACACATTGATATTGTGGGCTAACATTTGACTCAAGTGCGCCCCCTACATTATTTCTATAGTTATATCTCAGTGATACATCATCCGATCTGAACCAGATTTATTGTGCATCATCAGTGAGCCCTTGTGGACACATTGATATGGTGGGCTAACATTTGACTCAAGTGCGCCCCCTACATTATTTATATAGTTATATCTCAGTGATACATCATCCGATCTGAACCAGATTTATTGTGCATCATCAGTGAGCCCTTGTGGACACATTGATATGGTGGGCTAACATATGACTCCAGAGCGCCCCCTAGATTATTCAAACTGTTATATCTCAGTGATACATCATCCGATCTGAACCAGATTTATTGTGCATCATCAGTGAGCCCTTGTGGACACATTGATATTGTGGTTTAACATGTGACTCCAGAGCGCCCCCTAGATTATTCAAACTGTTATATCTCCACACCCCACTGTATATAGGTGGATCTGCGGTGGAGGTGGTCTCCAGCTACAAATACCTGGGTGTACACATGAATGATAACCTCAGCTGGAGCAACAACACCACCAGCCTGATCAAGAAAGGTCATCAGAGACTCTACTTCCTCAGACGGCTGAGACGAGCCGGTCTGAGAAGCCCAGTCCTCACCTCGTTCTACAGGTGTGCAGTGGAGAGCGTCCTGTGCTCCAGCATCAACGTGTGGCATGGAGGCTGCACAGTTGCAGAGAGAAAAGCTCTGCAGAGAGTGGTGAAGGCTGCACAGAAGTCTGTGGGAGTCAGTCTCCCCACCATCACAGACATTTACACCTCCAGATGCAGAAAAAGAGCCACCTGCATCATGAAAGACCTCACTCACCCAGCACACTCACTCTTTGCACCACTCCCCTCGGGACGGAGGTTGAGGAGCATCAAATGTAGAACCACTAGACTGAGAAACAGCTTCTACCCTGAGGCTGTCAGACTCATGAATAAATAAATAATAAGAATAAACACTGCAAAATGTCACATCATACTGATACTGATCTGTTTCTTGTTGCTGCGTTCATCTGTGACCATCTGCTCATGTTCGTGCTGCTGTTTATAATGATGTTTTTCTACTACATTAGGGCTTAGTGTATTACTAGCTGATGTGATGTCTCTCTTAGTTAATCCTAGATGTTATTATTGTATTTCTCTTGCATTTGTTGTTGGATGTAACTGGGACCCTGTGTACATAATCTCGTTTTCAACACATGTACTACATGCGGTGCAAATGACAATAAATTCTCTCTGACTCTGACTCTCTGACTCAGTGAGACATCATCCGATCTGAACCAGATTTATTGTGCGTGTGCACCCCTGGTGCGGAGTAGACACGAGAGACTTCGAAATGGCGACCGAGCGGACGAGCTGGAGCTCGCGTGGTCGCCTCAATAAGGTCCGAGCAGTGCTAAGCTGCTTCGGGCCTCAATGCTGCTTGCAGCTTTAATTATTTTTTTATTTTTTTTCTTCCCCCCAAAGAAGTGGCCTTTTGGAGGCTTTATCATATACGAAAACTCACCAAATTTGGCGGACTCGTCAGGACTGGTGAAAAATTACGTATTTTGGGGGCGTGGCAAAAATCGCCACAGAAACGGCTCAAGAGCGCCCCCTAGAAATTTTCAAAATACCCTCCGCATTGACCTTATTTTGACGTAGAATCATGAAATTCGGTACACTTGTCCATCTCACCAAGATGCACAGAAAAACCTCTGGCACCAACGTTGTACGATAAATGGTAAGGCGGCCATTTTGGATCGATGACCAAATTTTTACACCTTTTTGGCCGTTTACAGCCTCCGCATTTGAACGAACTCCTCCTAGGGATTTCGCTCGATTTGGTTCAAACTTGGCCAGTTTCTTCATAAGGCACGGGGGAACAAACAATATCAAAATTGTGCGTTTTCATGAATGCTGAAGGGGCGGGGCCAGACGTCAAAGTTGGACATCTCGCCATGAAAAACGAAACGCTTACAGCTCTTACACGAAAAAAGTCTAATACATCAAACCTTCAGTTATTGACCCACATCCGGTCCCCCGCAAAACTGTATGGTCAAATCATGACATCACTTAAGCCACGCCCCCTGACAACAGGAAGTGTAAAGTTTTACGTTGAACGGTCCATATCGGACCCCTGTTACCTAATCAGCGTGGCATTGTGTCCAGTGACCGAAGACATGTTGGTGTAACAAGCATTCCAATACTGTTCGTTTTTGGTGGAGCATGTGGGCGTGGCGACGTGGCGAAGTAAGACATAACGCCATCACCATACGTTTGGTTCTAAAATCCACAGATTTGATCCGAGGAGTACCAAAATCAGTATGATCGATCATTGCCCACCCCTTGAACAGGTGTTTATGCTAATTAGCAAATCGCTACAGAAACGGCTCAAGAGCGCCCCCTAGAAATATTCAAAATACCCTCCGCATTGACCTTATTTTGACGTAGAATCATGAAATTCGGTACACTTGTCCATCTCACCAAGATGCACAGAAAAACCTCTGGCACCAACGTTGTACGATAAATGGTAAGGCGGCCATTTTGGATCGATGACCAAATTCTTTTTGGCCGTTTACAGCCTCCCCATTTGAACGAACTCCTCCTAGGGATTTCGCTCGATTTGGTTCAAACTTGGCCAGTTTCTTCATAAGGCACGGGGGAACAAACTTTATCAAAATTGTGCGTTTTCATGAATGCTGAAGGGGCGGGGCCAGACGTCAAAGTTGGACATCTCGCCATGAAAAACGAAACGCTTACAGCTCTTACACGAAAAAAGTCTAATACATCAAACCTTCAGTTATTGACCCACATCCGGTCCCCCGCAAAACTGTATGGTCAAATCATGACATCACTTAAGCCACGCCCCCTGACAACAGGAAGTGTAAAGTTTTACGTTGAACGGTCCATATCGGACCCCTGTTACCTAATCAGCGTGGCATTGTGTCCAGTGACCGAAGACATGTTGGTGTAACAAGCATTCCAATACTGTTCGTTTTTGGTGGAGCATGTGGGCGTGGCGACGTGGCGAAGTAAGACATAACGCCATCACCATACGTTTGGTTCTAAAATCCACAGATTTGATCCGAGGAGTACCAAAATCAGTATGATCGATCATTGCCCACCCCTTGAACAGGTGTTTATGCTAATTAGCAAATCGCTACAGAAACGGCTCAAGAGCGCCCCCTAGAAATATTCAAAATACCCTCCGCATTGACCTTAGTTTGACGTAGAATCATGAAATTTGGTACACTTGTCCAACTCACCAAGATGCACAGAAAACCCTCTGGCACCAATGTTGTACGATAAATGGTAAGGCGGCCATTTTGGAACGATGACCAAATTTTCACCCCTTTTTGGCCGTTTACAGCCTCTGCATTTCAACGAACTCCTCCTAGGGATTTCGCTCGATTTGATTCAAACTTGGCCAGTTTCTTTATAAGGCACGGGGGAACAAATGTTATCAAAACTGTGCGTTTTCATGCATGCTGAAGGGGCGGGGCCAGACCTCAAAGTTGGACATCTCGCCATGAAAAACGAAACGCTTACAGCTCTTACACGAAAACTGTCTAATACATCAAACCTTCAGTGATTGACCCACATCCGGTCCCCTGCAAAACTGTATGGTCAAATCATGACATCACTTAAGCCACGCCCCCTGACAACAGGAAGTGTAAAGTTTTACGTTGAACGGTCCATATCGGACCCCTGTTACCTAATCAGCGTGACATTGTATCCAGTCACCGAAGACATGTTGGTGTAACAAGCTTTCCAGCACTGTTCGTTTTGGGTGGAGCAAGTGGGCGTGGTGACGTGGCGAAGTAAGACGTAACGCCGTCACCATACGTTTGGTTCTAAACTCCACAGATTTGATCTGAGGAGTACCAAAATCATTATGATCGATCATTACCCACCCCTTGAACAGGTGTTTATGCTAATTAGCAAATAGCCTCCATAGCGCCCCCTAGATTATTCAAACTGTTGTATCTCAGTGATACATCATCCGATCTGAACCAGATTTATTGTGCATCATCAGTGAGCCCTTGTGGACACATTGATATGGTGGGCTAACATTTGACTCAAGTGCGCCCCCTACATTATTTCTATAGTTATATCTCAGTGATACATCATCCGATCTGAACCAGATTTATTGTGCATCATCAGTGAGCCCTTGTGGACACATTGATATGGTGGGCTAACATTTGACTCAAGTGCGCCCCCTACATTATTTCTATAGTTATATCTCAGTGATACATCATCCGATCTGAACCAGATTTATTGTGCATCATCAGTGAGCCCTTGTGGACACATTGATATGGTGGGCTAACATTTGACTCAAGTGCGCCCCCTACATTATTTCTATAGTTATATCTCAGTGATACATCATCCGATCTGAACCAGATTTATTGTGCATCATCAGTGAGCCCTTGTGGACACATTGATATGGTGGGCTAACATATGACTCCAGAGCGCCCCCTAGATTATTCAAACTGTTATATCTCAGTGATACATCATCCGATCTGAACCAGATTTATTGTGCATCATCAGTGAGCCCTTGTGGACACATTGATAATGTTATGTAAATTTTTACTCCATAGCGCCCCCTATATTATTACTACAGTTATATCTTAGTGATACATTATCCGATCTGCACAAGATTTATTATGCTTTATCAGTGAAAACTTCGACACACATTGATAATGTTATGTAAATTTTTACTCCATAGCGCCCCCTATATTATTACTACAGTTATATCTCAGTGATACATTATCCAATCTGCACGAGATTTATTGTGCTTTATCAGTGAACACTTCGACACACATTGATAATGGTATGTAAATTTTTACTCCATAGCGCCCCCTATATTATTACTACAGTTATATCTTAGTGATACATTATCCGATCTGCACGAGATTTATTATGATTCATCAGTGAACACTTCTACACACATTGATAATGGTATGTAAATTTTTACTCCATAGCGCCCCCTGTATTATTACTACAGTTATATCTTAGTGATACATTATCCGATCTGCACGAGATTTATTGTGCTTTATCAGTGAACACTTCGACACACATTGATAATGGTATGTAAATTTTTACTCCATAGCGCCCCCTATATTATTACTACAGTTATATCTTAGTGATACATTATCCGATCTGCACGAGATTTATTGTGATTCATCAGTGAACACTTCTATACACATTGATAATGGTATGTAAATTTTTACTCCATAGCGCCCCCTATATTATTACTACAGTTATATCTTAGTGATACATTATCCGATCTGCACGAGATTTATTGTGCTTTATCAGTGAACACTTCGACACACATTGATAATGTTATGTAAATTTTTACTCCATAGCGCCCCCTATATTATTACTACAGTTATATCTCAGTGATACATCATCCGATCTGAACCAGATTTATTGTGTATCATCATTGAGACATTGTGGACACATTGATATTGTGGTTTAACATATGACTCCAGAGCGCCCCCTAGATTATTCAAACTGTTATATCTCAGTGATACATCATCCGATCTGAACCAGATTTATTGTGCATCATCAGTAAGCCCTTGTGGACACATTGATATGGTGGGCTAACATTTAACTCAAGTGCGCCCCCTACATTATTTCTATAGTTATATCTCAGTGATACATCATCCGATCTGAACCAGATTTATTGTGCATCATCAATGAGCCCTTGTAGACACATTGATTTTGTGGTTTGACATATAACTCCATAGCGCCCCCTAGATTATTCAAACTGTTATATCTCAGTGAGACATCATCCGATCTGAACCAGATTTATTGTGCGTGTGCACCCCTGGTGCGGAGTAGACACGAGAGACTTCGAAATGGCGACCGAGCGGACGAGCTGGAGCTCGCGCGGTCGCCTCAATAAGGTCCGAGCGGCGCTAAGCTGCGAGGGCCTCAATGCTGCTTGCAGCTTTAATTAGGCCCGAAGCAGCGAAGCGCTGCAAGGACCTATTGTAATTGTAGTGTTTATTAGGCCCGAAGCAGCGAAGCGCTGCAAGGACCTATTGTAATTGTAGTGTTTATTATTATTATTTTTATTATTATTATTTATTCTAGTCCCTCTTTAAGTGGCTTTTTGGGGGCTTTATCATATATGAAAACTCACCAAATTTGGCGGACTCGTCAGGACTGGTGAAAAATTACATATTTTGGGGGCGTGGCAAAAATCGCCACAGAAACGGCTCAAGAGCGCCCCCTAGAAAATTTCAAAATACCCTCCGCATTGACTTAGTTTGACGTAGAATCGTGAAATTTGGTACACTTGTCCAACTCACCAAGATGCACAGAAAACCCTCTGGCACCAACGTTGTACGATAAATGGTAAGGCGGCCATTTTGGAATGATGACCAAATTTTTACACCTTTTTGGCCGTTTACAGCCTCCGCAATTGAACGAACTCCTCCTAGGGATTTCGCTCGATTTGGTTCAAACTTGGCCAGTTTCTTCATAAGGCACGGGGGAACAAACAATATCAAAATTGTGCGTTTTCATGAATGCTGAAGGGGCGGGGCCAGACATCAAAGTTGGACATCTCGCCATGAAAAACGAAACGCTTACAGCTCTTACACGAAAAGAGTCTAATACATCAAACCTTCAGTGATTGACGCACATCCGGTCCCCTGCATTACTGAATGGTCAAATCATGACATCACTTAAGCCACGCCCCCTGACAACAGGAAGTGTAAAGTTTTACTTTGAAAGGTCCATATCGGACCCGTGTTACCTAATCAGCGTGACATTGTGTCCAGTGACTAAAGACATGTTGGTGTAACAAGCTTTCCAGCACTGTTCGTTTTGGGTGGAGCAAGTGGGCGTGGCGACATGGCGAAGTAAGACGTAACGCCATCACCATACGTTTGGATCTAAAATCCACAGATTTGATCTGAGGAGTACCAATATCAGTATGATCGATCATTGCCCACCCCTTGAACAGGTGTTTATGCTAATTAGCAAATTGCTACAGAAACGGCTCAAGAGCGCCCCCTAGAAAT
>JBBPBX010073127.1:0-12784 GCA_038048925.1 Garcialebias charrua | reverse complement strand
GGAGTCAGCTGAGAGAAGAGCACTGCAGCCTCAACACCACTCAGCCACATGTGTCCCACCGCAAAAGCGGCCGGCGTACGAGGTCGAGCACCGGCAGAGACCTCCGTCGGGCCCACCTCGGACCGAACATGCCTGGAGTAAGAACAGATTTGTTCCCCGCCAGGTGGACCGGTACAGAACCTCCTCGGCAAATCGGGACACCAAACAGAAGCGTGCCTGATGAACCAGGACCGCTTCTCAACTTTACATGATCACCCGCCCACGCGGTACGGGAAATGATCTTTTCACGTCCAGACTTTGTTTGTAGCACGGTACAAAAAGCTGGTGACTTTGGTTTAGAGACACAAATCATGTTCTTTCTGCTGTGAGTGACATAAAGTCAAATATGTCGTTACACATGAGCACGAATAAAGCTAAAAATACAGCCCCTCTCTGTTTTCTTGACTCAAAAAAAACAAAAAAAAAACAAAACAGTAACATCAGCAGAACAGTCCCCTCTGTTCTTCCAGCCTACATAAAGGGCGGGGGCCATCTTCCCCACCTCTCTCACGGCTCACGGGTTGTTAGCCTAATTGATAAACCCTAGCAGGGTGCCTCTGTTCTGTGTGCAACAGACAGGCCCAAAGGTGTCTGCAAGCAGGCCCGTCACTCCTCACAGAGACAGGTGAGGGGGGTCACGTGCTCCAGTCCCCGCTCCGTTCTAAACCACAAGGCCGGCAATACACAAATCAAACAAACCTGTGACATATCCGCGCTCCAGGGGTGCACGCCGACAGAATCTGACGACCCATCTTCCTGGCCACCTATTCATCGGACACCAGTAAGGGACGGGGGGAGGGGGGCACGGCAGAAGCCCGCAGGCCAATACCAGTATCAAACGTTCACATAGGCAGTTGTGATGAAACTGCAGCGTGTGTAAACACTCAGTGCAGAACAGAAATGGCACCAGGGCTAAATCAGACTCATCTTCCCTTTAATCAAAGAGGACTGAACTCTCTGTCACCAGCCAATCTAAAGTCTGCTCAACACAAAGGACCATCTCCATATTCTCATGCTGAAGCGGTCCCCTTATTCTCAATGGGCGACACGCCATGCTCAAAACAGTGATCCTGCAACATGTGACCGCGCTCACTGTGCTGACCCAACCAGGAAACGGACTGGAGTCAGGAGATCTGCTCGTTTACAAAACTTGCAACCCCTCCGATCCATGACCCCCAAAAAAAAAAGAAGGAAAAACAGACATTCTGTTCAGCTTTTGTCTAATAATGACAACAGATTGCCTCTGCCTACAAACACTCTCGATCAGAGTAGTATGGAGGTACATCTGCAGAAAGGCCCTCTCCCTAACGTGGTTGACCTTCAAGGGACCACAGAAATTAGGGCCCTTGAGGGAGAGCTGGTTCCACCACCGGCTCCTCTCCAGGGATCCTCCACGTCACCGGAAGGAACAGTTTCGCCACTTAGACTGAGAACTGTGGCAAATTTCAGCTTGGTGGCAGAGAAGAACAAGCTGATGGCCTCAGGCCTGACAGAGAATGTGGTAAAAACCATTTAAAACGGATGAGCTATGTCAACACAGTCTCTCTACGCCAGGAAATGGCATATTTTTGAAGCTTGGTGCACATAAAGAAATATTATCTCTTATTCATGCAACTTGGCCCAGCTCCTCACCTTTCTTCAGGACTTGTTGGAAAAAGGTCGCTCTTTCTCAACCATTAAGGTGTTCCTATCAGCAATTTCAGCTTGTCACAAGGGCTGGGGGAGCAGGACGCCTGGCGCGCACCGGCTCATAATAAGATTTATGAAGGGCGTGCTAAGGAAGCGACCCCCCAGCAGGATCTTGACCCCTGGATGGGATCTTAGTATGGTCTTGGGGGCTCTCTGTGACCCCCCATTAGAACCACTGAGCGACATTAAGATAGATTTATTATCTTATAAGACTGCTCTTCTCCTAGCCCTTTGCTCGGCAAAACGTGTGGGTGACCTCCACGCTTTGTCCGTACATCCAATGTGTACCAGGTTTGTCCCTGATGGGTCAAAGGTCACCCAAAGGCCTAATCCTGCATATATCCCCAAGGTTTTGACTTTAAACCCCAGAAGTCTGGACTTTGATCTCTCTTCTTTTCCACCTGCTCCTATCCTCACTCAGGAACAGGAAAGGCTGAAGGCTCTCTGCCCCGTGAGAGCTTTAAGCAGTTACATGCAGAGAACAGCCGAATGGAGAAAAACAAATCAACTGTTTGTGTGCTTTGCTGCACCTGCTACCAGAAAGGCCCTATCAAAACAGCACCTCTCACACTGGGTGACAGAGGCCATCAAAAGGGTGTACAGTAGGAAAGGTCAACAGGTGCCCTCTGGAGTGCATGCCCACTCCACTTGGGGCTTGGCCACCTCGTGGTCACTGTTCAAGGGTGTACCAGTTGCATACATCTGTGCTACTGTGAACTGGAGCTCAATGAACATGTTTGCAAAGCATTACAGTTTGGATGCTACTGCGTGTGATGTCACTCAGGCTGTCCTTTCTAACACAGTAGAAAGCGGCCTTGAGATGCCTTTTGAATAAAGGCGGACGTTCACACTAGGATGCATTTTACTGAGCATTTCAAGGGCGTGAATGAATTACGTTCCCATAGCATTTATGTTGCACCAAGTGACAAGACTGATAAGGGAACTGAAAGTTATGCACCATAACTCATGTTCCCTGAATGAAGGGAACGAGGTGCAACATAACTGGCCCTTTCAATGCTGAAAGCTTGGTGAAGTGCATTTTGGAGATCAATGGATGGGCGTCAGCGGCTTAAGTACCCAGAGGGCGGGGCCTCTCGCGCAACGCTGACGCCCCTGCCGTAAAGGCGTGATTGTATTCCTTCAGGTAACTGCGCGGAGCGTAATTTCCCATAGCATTTATGTTGCACCTCGTTCCCTTCCTTCAGAGAACATGAGTTATGGTGCATAACTTTCAATTTGTTCGTCTGTTCTTTATTTTTTATGTTTATTAGTGTGTTTCCTCGCTGACTTGACAACTGGGCCTTTGTCAAGTTTAAGTAAAAGTTGAACTGAGACACACCTTTACTTTAATGTCGAGCAAACAAATCGTTTTTCAGTGATTAACTTGTTAAATTTTGAAGAAATGCACAGTGAGTACTCCGTCTGCGCACACCCGCAGCCGCAAATTGATTTTTGAAATGAAGCTAATTTGACCATTAAAGTGCATTTATTAAGGAAAAGTTAAACTGAGACACATCTTTGCTATAATTTTGGACAAGCAAATAATTGTATTTAAGTGTTAATCTAGTTAAATTATTGTGTCCTCCTGTGCATGTTGCCACGGCCACCATTTGGCAGTCAATTGATTTTTGAAACAACAGCGGCCCACATTTCCAGGTTGTCAGTGGTGACGCATAAATGCAGCGCGCCAGCGGTAACCCATAATATATGCAACATATACAGCGAAGCAATGTATTTATGTTTTTTTTTTCTACTTTACTATACATATTTGGACTGATGCGACTTATACGGCGGTGCGACGTTATCAGTGGAAAGTATGTTACATTTCTTCAAGGAATGCTAGGCCTTTATTTTTATTTTGCATTATCGGCCATAGTGACGTGCTTAAAATAGAAGAAATGGTTGCAGTCTTTATATTCACACTACCAATACATTCAGTCAGACAATAAAAACATGTAGATCTTTACAAGGAGTTTTGTTGTTTTTTTTAGTTCACTGTAGCACATATTTGCATGCCAAGTCATATTTTGTCCTTGTTTTGAGTATTGTTCAGATTTTTATTGTTAACTTTTATTTGTACTTTTGTTTAATTTAATTCTAACAAAAAAAAAAAAATAAATGTATTCTCTTGTCTGACACCCTGCAGTTAGTTTTTCCTCGTACACATACTGTATCTACAGTGTGTGTACTATTGTTAAAATGTTTCTATTGAAATTTATTCTTACTTCATAAATATTTTATGAACTTTATAAAATCAATGTTCCAGTAAAGAGTTTTTCTTCTCCTCAAGGTGTGCACTCCTGAATAAACTGAATAATGCTTTACCTGAAGATAATAGTCATAAATGTGTCTCTATTGACCTGGGTTGATCACCAATGCAAACCTAACCCAATAGTTCTCACATGCATATAGTCTGGGTATGAAATTTCTCCTATTCTTCAATTTGAGGGAATTGTGCTGTTTTGTTCTTGTTGGTCATACCACCACGTCTTTACAAACTCCTGTCTCCATTCCCCAAGTACCTGTGTTAATAGTAATCATCACACTTGCTGCTGTTAGGTAATAACCTCACCCTGTAGGCATCGTTTTTTCTTTGGCGTATCTTTTGTGTAACACCATGCCTCTAGATATGTTACTTATCTTCAGCCACCTTGGATAAATTACTGAAAATCTTATTTGCTTTGGATTGTTCCTGACATGTTTGCATTTGTATCTTTCTACCACATATTGTGACAAATTAAGGAATCAATTTGTATTTGTATTGATGTTGCTTTAATTATTTGTATGCAGGTGGTTCCTTTGAGACCGATTCCTTTGAGCTCTCTTGTGTATTACTAAGCTGCCAGTTTATCAAGATGTGGACTGCATTTAAAAGGAATGGGAGCAGTTGGATCGGTTGACCCATTGATAGTTTAATCCACCTAATCCAATGACTTTTACAACAAGGCATAAAAATCGGAGGGTGAGGAAACCTGTCGGCCTCACACAGGACTGTTAATTCATTCATTCATTCAACCTTTATTCATACAGGCTAGCCTCGTTGAGCCACAGGGACTCATTTACAAGAGGGACCTGTCTCACTCACACCCAGGGTCAATTTATAGTTATCAATCAGCCTAACATGCATGTTTTTGGACTGTGGGAGGAAACCGGAGCACCCGGAGAAAACCCACGCATGCACGGAGAGAACATGCAAACTCCACCCAGAAAGGCCCCCGGACCGGGATTTGAACCGGGGACCTGCTCACTGAGAGGCAGCAGCTCTACCAGTTGTGCCACCTTGCTGCCCAAAATTGGCTGTTAATTGGTGCATGTTAAAAGCAGGTTGTAGTGTATTATATGCTTTTATGCAGTTAATGAAGTTTGCAAATATGCATGATCGATGGTTTAGGTTAGTAAACCTGGGAACAACAGTTAGTCCAACTTTTTAATTTACTAAACTCAAACAATGCATAATGGATACTGCTCTCATCAGAGTAATGTCTGATCGTAAATATGTGCACACACAATTACGTACTATGTTGCTGAGTTTAATACACTGAAGGATGCCAGGTTTGCCGGCCATGGCTACCTCAGACAAGTTGACTGGGGACAGGACAGACTCCATAAACGATCTTTCACCATCAAACTGCTTGGCCCACTATGTGAGTGTGCTACCTATGCGACTGAGTTTGTTGTGGGCCTGATAAAGTCTTTTGGATGAAATACAAAAATAATAATAATAATAATAATAATCCAGAGGATCTGACTTAACTTTGTTAGATTTTTTACCGAAATCAGGGGTCTCAGTCTGCAACCTTTACGGTCAAAAGAGCCATTTCTGCCCTTTGTTCACTAAATTAAAATGTGTCTGGAGCCACAATACCTGCTACAACTGGGATTCTCAAATGGTGGCCCACCACTGACCACTTTAAGTTTGCTGGAGTGCACTTTTCTGGACAGTTGGGGTGATTTTACAAAACTAAAAATATCTAATGATTTTTAATATTTATTGATATTTTTACATTCTAAGACAAAATAAAGGACAATATTCTTGTAAGAAGGAAAAAATATATAGTTTTTGCCCAGTTTCTAAAAATAAAAAACAATAAACTATGCATTCTTATATTATTATTTTTTTATTGTAGAAAAATTACATATCCTACTTTTAAGAAATAAAGCATATTGTGAAAGTGAGTATGTTTTACTCCTTGTAATGTTTCAAGTATTCATATATTTGATAATTACATGAAAACTGCTAAAACCAACCCATATAGTTGTTATAACAACCAATAAAATTCAGTTTTATGTCAGTTTTGGTCAAAGCTTGAAAGAGCCGCTGCAGAAGGACCAAAGAGCTGTATGTGGCTCCAGAGCCACAGGTTGCAGAGACCCCTGAGTACTTTGACACTGAAGGATGGATTTTCTCAAATTTATTTTTACAGTAATTATTATTAAACCTTAATTTTACCCAGAATAAATCCATTGAGATTATTAATTTATATTACAAGGATGTCCCGTAATAATTATAACATAATATGTTCATATTTCTCCAGCGTCTAAAACTGATCAACTGTGTTACTTTGATCTTGTTGAATTGAAGTACAGCAAAATGCATAAAAGGAAAACAATGAAAGTCATGTTTTGTTGTGTTCTGCATAATAAAATGTATTAAAGTAATATAGAAAGAAGAAATATGCTTCAAAATAAAATAAAAATGCATGATTAAGTAACGGTCCATCTGCAAATGCAGTTTCTTCTTTAACTGTTTAAATTATTCTATCACGTGCCTCTTAACCTTCTTACTGTATTAAATAAAATTAACACATGCCTGGCAATATAATAATAATAATAATAATAATAATAATAATAATAATAATAATAATAATAATAATAATAATAATAATAATAATAATAATAAACTAAAAACCACTGAAACAGAAATATAAATTAGCTAGTTAACCAACGTTGGGTTTTTAAAAATGTACCAGTTCAGGAGAAATTAATGAAAAGGTTAAATGTTTTAGGGAAAATATATCATGTGTTTGGCATTATTAAACATGTTAAGTGTGGATCAAATGTTTCCCAGAAAGAGGAAACCTGGAATGTAAATGTAAATGGGATCTTATAAATGAGTCCCAGAGGCTCAATGGGATTAACCTGTAAAATAAAGTCCAAAAAAGCTAAGTCTGGTCCTCTGGACATTCAAAAATCAAAACAAAACAAAGCAAAAAAAAACAAAAAACTGTAGAAACGTTTCGTCTTTCGTCCGAAAGACTTCCTCAGTCTGAGAAGCTGTGTTCAGCTCAGTCTTATAAATAGCACCCTCCCACAGTGGATCAACCAGTTGGCTGATGACAGCCGAAACCAGCTGCTCACATGATCAAGGAGGACCATCAGCCTGACGATGGATCGTTAACACCCTGATGGTTGTTTGCTATTCACAGAGGGCTGAGTGATACTAGCAATAACAGCATTGTAAGTGGGGGACAGTTGAACCCGGAGGCCTCCACCTCTGTTTAATGATGGACGGTTTCTTTTCACAAAGATGGCCTCCTTTACTCCTCTCTCAAACCATTGTTCCTCTCTATCAAGGATGTGAACATCTTCATCCCTGAAAGAGTGACCGCTGGCCTGGAGATGAGTGTAGACCGCAGAGTCCTGACCTGATGATGTTGATCTTCTGTGCTGGGCCATCCTTTTGGCCAGTGGCTGTTTAGTTTCCCCGATGTAAGACTGATCACAGCCCTCCTGACACTGAACAGCATACACAATATTACTCTGTTTGTGCCGGGGGACTGGATCTTTGGGATGAACCAGTCTTTGCCGTAATGTATTTTGGGGTTTAAAAGCCACTGGGACGTTGTGTTTAGAAAATAAACGTCTCAATGTCTCTGAAACTCCCGCAACATACGGAATGACCACTGGTCTGGGTCTGGGTTCCTTCTTTTCACCTGATGGCTGGCTGGAGTCCTGGTGAAAAGAAGGAACCCAGACCCAGACCAGTGGTCATTCCGTATGTTGCGGGAGTTTCAGAGACATTGAGACGTTTATTTTCTAAACACAACGTCCCAGTGGCTTTTAAACCCCAAAATACATTACGGCAAAGACTGGTTCATCCCAAAGATCCAGTCCCCCGGCACAAACAGAGTAATATTGTGTATGCTGTTCAGTGTCAGGAGGGCTGTGATCAGTCTTACATCGGGGAAACTAAACAGCCACTGGCCAAAAGGATGGCCCAGCACAGAAGATCAACATCATCAGGTCAGGACTCTGCGGTCTACACTCATCTCCAGGCCAGCGGTCACTCTTTCAGGGATGAAGATGTTCACATCCTTGATAGAGAGGAACAATGGTTTGAGAGAGGAGTAAAGGAGGCCATCTTTGTGAAAAGAAACCGTCCATCATTAAACAGAGGTGGAGGCCTCCGGGTTCAACTGTCCCCCACTTACAATGCTGTTATTGCTAGTATCACTCAGCCCTCTGTGAATAGCAAACAACCATCAGGGTGTTAACGATCCATCGTCAGGCTGATGGTCCTCCTTGATCATGTGAGCAGCTGGTTTCGGCTGTCATCAGCCAACTGGTTGATCCACTGTGGGAGGGTGCTATTTATAAGACTGAGCTGAACACAGCTTCTCAGACTGAGGAAGTCTTTCGGACGAAAGACGAAACGTTTCTACAGTTTTTTTTTTGCTTTGTTTTGTTTTGATTTTTGAATGTCCAGAGGACCAGACTTAGCTTTTTTGGATTTTTCTACCTGGATTATTGAGCATGCATCAGGGTGTATAATAAAGGTTGAATGAATGAAACAATGTTATTTCTGAGAATGTTTTTAAAAGGTCAACTAAATTTACAAATGCTGGCAATAGAAAAACATACATTTATTTAATTAATGCATCAATCTAGTTCATACACAAATATATGTAATACAAAGTATATGTTACTGTGATTATTGTGACATTTGCTGAAATAAGAGCCACACATGCCTTTTTCCAATTTACTGTGTTATGCCTTGGTATTAATACAATATTGTAGATCTCATCACAACGTGACTGAAAATGTGATGTGCAAAGCAAAACTAAAATGAAAGTCAAACAATAATGTTCCCAGGCTCAAAAGCACAAAAATAAAATCCTTCCCAAGGCTTAAGCCTTCTCAATGAAAGTCATTATGACACAGTTTCTTCCTTCCAGCATCCTGATGCAGATATTTTTTGCTATTTCAAGTAACAGTCATATATGTCAGATTTTATGACTAGGTGAAGAAATGTGTGACACTAACAAGTTGTTCTCTTGCAAGACATTTGGTGAGTTACACACTTTTCTGTGATACTGGGTTGTTTTAGTTGTAAGATGAAAACTTGTCACTTCCCCTCCCTGGGCTGCCACCTTACCGTGGTGGAGGGGTTTGAGTGTCCCAATGATCCTAGGAGCTATGCTGTCAGGGGCTTCATGCCCCTAGAAGGGTCACCCAAGGCAGACAGGTCCTAGGTGAGGGATCAGACAAAGTGCAGCCCAAAAACCCCTATGATGAGTACAATTAATGGACTAAGTTTTCCCTCGCCCGGACGCGGGTCACCGGGGCCCCACTCTGGAGCCAGGCCCGGAGGTGGGGCACGCTGGCGAGCGCCTGGTGGCCGGGCTTTTACCCATGGAGCCCGGCCGGGCACAGCCCGAAGAGGAGACGTGGGTCCCCCTTCCCATGGGCTCACCACCTGTGGGAGGGGCCAAAGGGGTCGGGTGCAATGTGAGATGGGTGGTGGCCGAGGGCGGGGACCCTGGCGGTCTGATCCTCGGCTACAGAAGCTGGCCATTGGGACATGGAATGTCACCTCTCTGGTGGGGAAGGAGCCTGAGCTAGTGTGTGAGGTTGAGAGGTTCCGACTAGAAATAGTCGGACTCACCTCAACGCATGGCTCTGGCTCTGGAACCAGTTTCCTTGAGAGGGGTTGGACACTCTTCCACTCTGGAGTTGCCCCTGGTGAGAGGCGCCGAGCAGGAGTGGGCATACTGGTTGCCCCCCATCTTGGTGCCTGTACGTTGGGGTTCACCCCGGTGAACGAGAGGGTAGCCTCCCTTCGCCTACGTGTGGGGGGACGGGCTCTGACTGTTGTTTGTGCCTATGCACCAAACGGCAGCTCAGACTACCCACCCTTTTTGGAGTCCTTGGAGGGGGTATTGGAGAGTGCGCCTCCTGGGGACTCCCTTGTTCTACTGGGGGACTTCAACGCTCACGTGGGCAATGACAGTGAGACCTGGAGGGGTGTGGTTGGGAGGAACGGCCCCCCTGATCTGAACCAGAGTGGTGTTCTGTTATTGGACTTCTGTGCTCGTCATGGATTGTCCATAACGAACACCATGTTTAAGCATAAGGGTGTCCATATGTGCTCTTGGCACCAGGACACCCTAGGTCGCAGTTCGATGATCGACTTTGTTGTCGTCTCATCTGATCTGCGGCCGCATGTCTTGGACACTCGGGTGAGGAGAGGGGCGGAGCTGTCAACTGACCACTACCTGGTGGTGAGTTGGCTCCGATGGTGGGGGAGGATGCCGGTCAGACCTGGCAGACCCAAACGTATTGTGAGGGTCTGCTGGGAACGTCTGGCAGAGTCTCCCGTAAGACGGAGCTTTAACTCCCACCTCCGGGAGAGCTTTGAACACGTTCCGAGGGAGGCGGGGGACATGGAGTCCGAGTGGGCCGTGTTCCGCGCCTCTATTGTCGAGGCAGCTTATCGGAGCTGTGGCCGCAAGGTTGTTGGTGCCTGTCGAGGTGGCAACCCTCGAACCCGGTGGTGGACACCGGCAGTGAGGGATGCTGTCAGGCTGAAGAAGGAGTCCTATTGGGCCTTTTTGGCTTGTGGGACCCCGGAAGCAGCTGATAGGTACCGGCAGTCCAAGCGGCATGCGGCTCGGGTGGTTGCTGAGGCAAAAACTCGGGCGTGGGAGGAGTTCGGAGAGGCCATGGAGAATGACTTCCGTACGGCTTCGAGGCGATTCTGGTCCACCATCCGGCGTCTCAGGGGGGGAAAGAGGTACGAGACCAACACCATTTATGGTGGAGGTGGCGTGCTGCTGACCTCAACTCGGGATGTTGTGAGTCGGTGGGCGGAATACTTCGAAGACCTCCTCAATCCTACTGGCACGTCTTCCACTGAGGAAGCAGAGCCTGGGGACTTTGGGTCGGGTTCTCCGATCTCTGGTGCTGAGGTCGCCGAGGTGGTTAAAAAGCTCCGCGGTGGCAAGGCTCCGGGGGTGGATGAGATTCGCCCGGAGTTCCTTAGGGCTCTGGATGTTGTAGGGTTGTGTTGGCTTACGCGACTCTGCAATATCGCGTGGACATCGGGGGCAGTTCCCTTGGATTGGCAGACTGGGGTGGTGGTTCCCCTATTCAAAAAGGGGGACCGTAGGGTGTGTTCCAACTATAGGGGGATCACACTCTTAAGCCTCCCTGGTAAGGTCTATTCAGGGGTTCTGGAGAGGAGGGTCCGTCGGATAGTCGAACCTCGGATTCAGGAGGAGCAGTGTGGTTTTCGTCCTGGTCGTGGAACACTGGACCAGCTCTACACCCTCAGCAGGGTCCTGGAGGGTGCGTGGGAGTTTGCCCAACCAGTTTACATGTGTTTTGTGGACTTGGAGAAGGCATTCGACCGCGTCCCTCGGGGGGTTCTGTGGGGGGTACTCCGGGAGTATGGGGTACCAGGCCCTTTGATAAGGGCTGTTAGGTCCCTGTACGACCGGTGTCAGAGCTTGGTCCGCATTGCCGGCAGTAAGTCAGGCTCGTTTCCGGTGAGAGTTGGACTCCGCCAAGGTTGCCCTTTGTCACCGATTCTGTTCATAACTTTTATGGACAGAATTTCTAGGCGCAGCCAAGGTGTTGAGAGGATCCGTTTTGGTGACCTTAGAATCGCTTCTCTGTTTTTTGCAGATGATGTGGTCCTACTGGCTTCATCAGTTCGTGATTTACAACTTTCACTGGAGCGGTTTGCAGCCGAGTGTGATGCGGCCGGGATGAGGATCAGTTCCTCCAAATCCGAGGCCATGGTCTTGAGCCGGAAAAGGGTAGCATGCCCTCTCCGGGTCGGGGAGGAGGTCCTGCCCCAAGTGGAGGAGTTTAAGTATCTCGGGATCTTGTTCACGAATGAGGGAAAACTGGAGCGTGAGATCGATAGGCGGATAGGTGCAGCGTCCGCAGTGAAGCGGGCGCTGTACCGGTCTGTCGTGGTGAAGAGAGAGCTGAGTCAAAAGGCAAAGCTCTCAATTTACCGATCGATCTACGTTCCCACCCTCATCTATGGTCATGAGCTTTGGGTTATGACCGAAAGAACAAGATCTCGGATACAAGCGGCTGAAATGAGTTTTCTCCGCAGGGTGGCTGGACTCTCCCTTAGAGATAGGGTGAGAAGCTCAGTCATCCGGGAGGGACTCGGAGTAGAGCCGCTGCTTCTCCACATCGAGAGGAGCCAGTTGAGGTGGCTCGGGCATCTGGTTAGGATGCCTCCTGGACGCCTCCCTGGTGAGGTGTTCCGGGCATGTCCCACCGGGAGGAGACCCAGAGGAAGACCCAGGACGCGCTGGAGGGACTATGTTTCTCGGCTGGCCTGGGAACGCCTTGGGATTCCCCCGGAGGAGCTGCTCCAAGTGGCTGGGGAGAGGGAAGTCTGGGCCTCCCTACTTAGGCTGCTACCCCCGCGACCCGACCCCGGATAAGCGGAAGAAGATGGATGGATGGATGGATGGATGAAAACTTGTGTTGACAGCAGTTCACATCTGACTCAAAGCAAAAGACCTGAGCGAAACAACAAAATATGACTCATATCCATAGATCAAACTGACAAACATAGTTACTTATTTATGCATCCATTCATAATCTGCCACTTATCTGTGATCAGAGGTAGGTTTAGGAGGGAAACCTATACATCACCCTCCCTAGCAACATTCTCCAGCTTGTCCTGGGGATCCAAAAAATGTTTTGAAAGACCAGAGAGAAAACCTTACTTCAGCAACACTAAAGTTCATGCTCAATAATCCAGGTACAAAACCCCAACAATGTTCAGTCAGGTCGGCAGTTTTTCTGT
>JBBPBX010073126.1:0-17901 GCA_038048925.1 Garcialebias charrua | reverse complement strand
GCCACCAACTTGCAGGGAACACAGACTCCTGTCCATCCAGCAACCACCAACTTGCAGGGAACACAGACTCCTGTCCATCCAGCAACCACCAACTTGCAGGGAACACAGACTCCTGTCCATCCAGCAACCACCAACTTGCAGGGAACACAGACTCCTGTCCATCCAGCAACCACCAACTTGCAGGGAACACAGACTCCTGTCCATCCAGCAACCACCAACTTGCAGGGAACACAGCCACCTGTCCATCCAGCAACCACCAACTTGCAGGGAACACAGACTCCTGTCCATCCAGCAACCACCAACTTGCAGGGAACACAGACTCCTGTCCATCCAGCAACCACCAACTTGCAGGGAACACAGCCACCTGTCCATCCAGCAACCACCAACTTGCAGGGAACACAGCCACCTGTCCATCCAGCAACCACCAACTTGCAGGGAACACAGCCACCTGTCCATCCAGCAACCACCAACTTGCAGGGAACACAGCCACCTGTCCATCCAGCAACCACCAACTTGCAGGGAACACAGCCACCTGTCCATCCAGCAACCACCAACTTGCAGGGAACACAGACTCCTGTCCATCCAGCAACCACCAACTTGCAGGGAACACAGCCACCTGTCCATCCAGCAACCACCAACTTGCAGGGAACACAGCCACCTGTCCATCCAGCAACCACCAACTTGCAGGGAACACAGCCACCTGTCCATCCAGCAACCACCAACTTGCAGGGAACACAGCCACCTGTCCATCCAGCAACCACCAACTTGCAGGGAACACAGCCACCTGTCCATCCAGCAACCACCAACTTGCAGGGAACACAGACTCCTGTCCATCCAGCAACCACCAACTTGCAGGGAACACAGCCACCTGTCCATCCAGCAACCACCAACTTGCAGGGAACACAGCCACCTGTCCATCCAGCAACCACCAACTTGCAGGGAACACAGACTCCTGTCCATCCAGCAACCACCAACTTGCAGGGAACACAGCCACCTGTCCATCCAGCAACCACCAACTTGCAGGGAACACAGCCACCTGTCCATCCAGCAACCACCAACTTGCAGGGAACACAGACTCCTGTCCATCCAGCAACCACCAACTTGCAGGGAACACAGCCACCTGTCCATCCAGCAACCACCAACTTGCAGGGAACACAGACTCCTGTCCATCCAGCAACCACCAACTTGCAGGGAACACAGACTCCTGTCCATCCAGCAACCACCAACTTGCAGGGAACACAGCCACCTGTCCATCCAGCAACCACCAACTTGCAGGGAACACAGACTCCTGTCCATCCAGCAACCACCAACTTGCAGGGAACACAGACTCCTGTCCATCCAGCAACCACCAACTTGCAGGGAACACAGCCACCTGTCCATCCAGCAACCACCAACTTGCAGGGAACACAGCCACCTGTCCATCCAGCAACCACCAACTTGCAGGGAACACAGCCACCTGTCCATCCAGCAACCACCAACTTGCAGGGAACACAGCCACCTGTCCATCCAGCAACCACCAACTTGCAGGGAACACAGCCACCTGTCCATCCAGCAACCACCAACTTGCAGGGAACACAGCCACCTGTCCATCCAGCAACCACCAACTTGCAGGGAACACAGACTCCTGTCCATCCAGCAACCACCAACTTGCAGGGAACACAGACTCCTGTCCATCCAGCAACCACCAACTTGCAGGGAACACAGACTCCTGTCCATCCAGCAACCACCAACTTGCAGGGAACACAGACTCCTGTCCATCCAGCAACCACCAACTTGCAGGGAACACAGCCACCTGTCCATCCAGCAACCACCAACTTGCAGGGAACACAGCCACCTGTCCATCCAGCAACCACCAACTTGCAGGGAACACAGCCACCTGTCCATCCAGCAACCACCAACTTGCAGGGAACACAGCCACCTGTCCATCCAGCAGCCACCAACTTGCAGGGAACACAGCCACCTGTCCATCCAGCAGCCACCAACTTGCAGGGAACACAGCCACCTGTCCATCCAGCAGCCACCAACTTGCAGGGAACACAGCCACCTGTCCATCCAGCAGCCACCAACTTGCAGGGAACACAGACTCCTGTCCATCCAGCAGCCACCAACTTGCAGGGAACACAGCCACCTGTCCATCCAGCAGCCACCAACTTGCAGGGAACACAGCCACCTGTCCATCCAGCAGCCACCAACTTGCAGGGAACACAGACTCCTGTCCATCCAGCAGCCACCAACTTGCAGGGAACACAGACTCCTGTCCATCCAGCAGCCACCAACTTGCAGGGAACACAGCCACCTGTCCATCCAGCAGCCACCAACTTGCAGGGAACACAGCCACCTGTCCATCCAGCAGCCACCAACTTGCAGGGAACACAGACTCCTGTCCATCCAGCAGCCACCAACTTGCAGGGAACACAGACTCCTGTCCATCCAGCAGCCACCAACTTGCAGGGAACACAGCCTCCTGTCCATCCAGCAGCCACCAACTTGCAGGGAACACAGCCTCCTGTCCATCCAGCAGCCACCAACTTGCAGGGAACACAGCCTCCTGTCCATCCAGCAGCTGCCAACTTGCAGGGAACACAGCCTCCTGTCCATCCAGCAGCTGCCAACTTGCAGGGAACACAGCCTCCTGTCCATCTAGCAGCCACCAACTTGCAGGGAACACAGCCTCCTGTCCATCCAGCAGCTGCCAACTTGCAGGGAACACAGCCTCCTGTCCATCCAGCAGCCACCAATTTGCAGGGAACACAGCCTCCTGTCCATCCAGCAGCCACCAACTTGCAGGGAACACAGCCTCCTGTCCATCCAGCAGCCACCAACTTGCAGGGAACACAGACTCCTGTCCATCCAGCAGCCACCAACTTGCAGGGAACACAGCCTCCTGTCCATCCAGCAGCCACCAACTTGCAGGGAACACAGCCTCCTGTCCATCCAGCAGCCACCAACTTGCAGGGAACACAGACTCCTGTCCATCCAGCAGCCACCAACTTGCAGGGAACACAGACTCCTGTCCATCCAGCAGCCACCAACTTGCAGGGAACACAGCCTCCTGTCCATCCAGCAGCTGCCAACTTGCAGGGAACACAGACTCCTGTCCATCCAGCAGCCACCAACTTGCAGGGAACACAGACTCCTGTCCATCCACCAGATGCCAACTTGCAGGGAACACAGACTCCTGTCCATCCAGCAGATGCCAACTTGCAGGGAACACAGACTCCTGTCCATCCAGCAACCACCAACTTGCAGGGAACACAGACTCCTGTCCATCCAGCAGCCACCAACTTGCAGGGAACACAGCCACCTGTCCATCCAGCAGCCACCAACTTGCAGGGAACACAGACTCCTGTCCATCCACCAGATGCCAACTTGCAGGGAACACAGACTCCTGTCCATCCAGCAGATGCCAACTTGCAGGGAACACAGACTCCTGTCCATCCAGCAACCAGATGCCAACTTGCAGGGAACACAGACTCCTGTCCATCCAGCAACCACCAACTTGCAGGGAACACAGACTCCTGTCCATCCAGCAGCCACCAACTTGCAGGGAACACAGACTCCTGTCCATCCAGCAGCCACCAACTTGCAGGGAACACAGACTCCTGTCCATCCAGCAGATGCCAACTTGCAGGGAACACAGACTCCTGTCCATCCACCAGATGCCAACTTGCAGGGAACACAGACTCCTGTCCATCCAGCAGCCACCAACTTGCAGGGAACACAGACTCCTGTCCATCCATCAGATGCCAACTTGCAGGGAACACAGACTCCTGTCCATCCAGCAGATGCCAACTTGCAGGGAACACAGACTCCTGTCCATCCAGCCCACCAACTTGCAGGGAACACAGACTCCTGTCCATCCAGCAGATGCCAACTTGCAGGGAACACAGACTCCTGTCCATCCAGCAACCACCAATTTGCAGGGAACACAGACTCCTGTCCATCCAGCAACCACCAACTTGCAGGGAACACAGACTCCTGTCCATCCAGCAGCCACCAACTTGCAGGGAACACAGACTCCTGTCCATCCAGCAGCCACCAACTTGCAGGGAACACAGACTCCTGTCCATCCAGCAGCCACCAACTTGCAGGGAACACAGACTCCTGTCCATCCAGCAGCCACCAACTTGCAGGGAACACAGACTCCTGTCCATCCAGCAGCCACCAACTTGCAGGGAACACAGACTCCTGTCCATCCAGCAGCCACCAACTTGCAGGGAACACAGACTCCTGTCCATCCAGCAGCCACCAACTTGCAGGGAACACAGACTCCTGTCCATCCAGCAGCCACCAACTTGCAGGGAACACAGACTCCTGTCCATCCAGCAACCACCAACTTGCAGGGAACACAGACTCCTGTCCATCCAGCAGCCACCAACTTGCAGGGAACACAGACTCCTGTCCATCCAGCAGATCCAACTTGCAGGGAACACAGACTCCTGTCCATCCAGCAGCCACCAACTTGCAGGGAACACAGACTCCTGTCCATCCAGCAGATGCCAACTTGCAGGGAACACAGACTCCTGTCCATCCAGCAACCACCAACTTGCAGGGAACACAGACTCCTGTCCATCCACCAGATGCCAACTTGCAGGGAACACAGACTCCTGTCCATCCAGTAGCCACCAACTTGCAGGGAACACAGACTCCTGTCCATCCATCAGATGCCAACTTGCAGGGAACACAGACTCCTGTCCATCCAGCAGATGCCAACTTGCAGGGAACACAGACTCCTGTCCATCTAACAACCACCAACTTGCAGGGAACACAGACTCCTGTCCATCCAGCAGATGCCAACTTGCAGGGAACACAGACTCCTGTCCATCCAGCAACCACCAATTTGCAGGGAACACAGACTCCTGTCCATCCAGCAACCACCAACTTGCAGGGAACACAGACTCCTGTCCATCCAGCAGCCACCAACTTGCAGGGAACACAGACTCCTGTCCATCCAGCAGCTACCAACTTGCAGGGAACACAGACTCCTGTCCATCCAGCAGATGCCAACTTGCAGGGAACACAGACTCCTGTCCATCCAGCAACCATCAACTTGCAGGGAACACAGACTCCTGTCCATCCAGCAGCCACCAACTTGCAAGGAACCCAGACTCCTATCCTTCGCTGCAGGAGGGATCAGTGCACTTATTTCTTCATGGGATGAAGAAGAAAAATTACGCTGAAATATGAAAGTGGATGGACAATGTAGGCTCAGGTTAGTTGGCTGAAGGACACAACGTCAGTGTTTGGGAGCGGCCATCACAAAGCCCTGATCTCAGTCCATAGAAACTTTGTGAGCAGAGCTGAAAACCTGACTCAGTTCCAGCAGTTCTGTCACGAGGAGCAGGACAAAATCCAGCAAACACAACCTTTGACCCCAATCAGTGTTTAAAGACAAAGCCAAGAAAATGGATGAAAACTTGTGACTCTAAAGTCATAAAACTCTTTCAATCTGTCAAATATAATCTGTGAATCCTAACAGACAGGACACATTTAATGTCAGACAGATTATTAAAATGGTTCTTCAGGGTCATTTTATAGTGTGTGTAACACAGACTCCTGTCCATCCAGCAACCACCAACTTGCAGGGAACACAGACTCCTGTCCATCCAGCAGATGCCAACTTGCAGGGAACACAGACTCCTGTCCATCCAGCAGCCACCAACTTGCAGGGAACACAGACTCCTGTCCATCCAGCACCACCAACTTGCAGGGAACACAGACTCCTGTCCATCCAGCAACCACCAACTTGCAGGGAACACAGACTCCTGTCCATCCAGCAGCCACCAACTTGCAGGGAACACAGACTCCTGTCCATCCAGCAGCCACCAACTTGCAGGGAACACAGACTCCTGTCCATCCAGCAACCACCAACTTGCAGGGAACACAGACTCCTGTCCATCCAGCAGCCACCAACTTGCAGGGAACACAGCCACCTGTCCATCCAACAGCACCAACTTGCAGGGAACACAGACTCCTGTCCATCCAGCAGACCAACTTGCAGGGAACACAGACTCCTGTCCATCCAGCAGATGCCAACTTGCAGGGAACACAGACTCCTGTCCATCCACCAGATGCCAACTTGCAGGGAACACAGACTCCTGTCCATCCAGCAACCACCAACTTGCAGGGAACACAGACTCCTGTCCATCCAGCAGACCACCAACTTGCAGGGAACACAGACTCCTGTCCATCCAGCAGCCACCAACTTGCAGGGAACACAGACTCCTGTCCATCCAGCAGCATCCAACTTGCAGGGAACACAGACTCCTGTCCATCCACAGATGCCAACTTGCAGGGAACACAGACTCCTGTCCATCCAGCAGCCACCAACTTGCAGGGAACACAGACTCCTGTCCATCCAGCAGATGCCAACTTGCAGGGAACACAGACTCCTGTCCATCCAGCAGATGCCAACTTGCAGGGAACACAGACTCCTGTCCATCCAGCAGCCACCAACTTGCAGGGAACACAGACTCCTGTCCATCCAGCAGATGCCAACTTGCAGGGAACACAGACTCCTGTCCATCCAGCAACCACCAACTTGCAGGGAACACAGACTCCTGTCCATCCAGCAACCACCAACTTGCAGGGAACACAGACTCCTGTCCATCCAGCAGCCACCAACTTGCAGGGAACACAGACTCCTGTCCATCCAGCAGATGCCAACTTGCAGGGAACACAGACTCCTGTCCATCCAGCAGCCACCAACTTGCAGGGAACACAGACTCCTGTCCATCCACCAGATGCCAACTTGCAGGGAACACAGACTCCTGTCCATCCAGCAGATGCCAACTTGCAGGGAACACAGACTCCTGTCCATCCAGCAACCACCAACTTGCAGGGAACACAGACTCCTGTCCATCCAGCAGCCACCAACTTGCAGGGAACACAGCCACCTGTCCATCCAGCAGCCACCAACTTGCAGGGAACACAGACTCCTGTCCATCCACCAGATGCCAACTTGCAGGGAACACAGACTCCTGTCCATCCAGCAGATGCCAACTTGCAGGGAACACAGCCTCCTGTCCATCCAGCAACCACCAACTTGCAGGGAACACAGACTCCTGTCCATCCAGCAGCCACCAACTTGCAGGGAACACAGACTCCTGTCCATCCAGCAGCCACCAACTTGCAGGGAACACAGACTCCTGTCCATCCAGCAGCCACCAACTTGCAGGGAACACAGCCTCCTGTCCATCCAGCAACCACCAACTTGCAGGGAACACAGACTCCTGTCCATCCAGCAGCCACCAACTTGCAGGGAACACAGACTCCTGTCCATCCAGCAGTCACCAACTTGCAGGGAACACAGACTCCTGTCCATCCAGCAGCCACCAACTTGCAGGGAACACAGACTCCTGTCCATCCAGCAGTCACCAACTTGCAGGGAACACAGACTCCTGTCCATCCAGCAACCACCAACTTGCAGGGAACACAGACTCCTGTCCATCCAGCAGCCACCAACTTGCAGGGAACACAGACTCCTGTCCATCCAGCAGACCACCAACTTGCAGGGAACACAGACTCCTGTCCATCCAGCAGCCACCAACTTGCAGGGAACACAGACTCCTGTCCATCCAGCAGCCACCAACTTGCAGGGAACACAGACTCCTGTCCATCCAGCAGCTGCCAACTTGCAGGGAACACAGACTCCTGTCCATCCAGCAGATGCCAACTTGCAGGGAACACAGACTCCTGTCCATCCAGCACCACCAACTTGCAGGGAACACAGACTCCTGTCCATCCAGCAGCCACCAACTTGCAGGGAACACAGACTCCTGTCCATCCAGCAGCCACCAACTTGCAGGGAACACAGACTCCTGTCCATCCAGCAGCTGCCAACTTGCAGGGAACACAGACTCCTGTCCATCCAGCAGCTGCCAACTTGCAGGGAACACAGACTCCTGTCCATCCAGCAGCCACCAACTTGCAGGGAACACAGACTCCTGTCCATCCAGCAGATGCCAACTTGCAGGGAACACAGACTCCTGTCCATCCAGCAGCCACCAACTTGCAGGGAACACAGACTCCTGTCCATCCAGCAGATCCAACTTGCAGGGAACACAGACTCCTGTCCATCCAGCACCACCAACTTGCAGGGAACACAGACTCCTGTCCATCCAGCAGATGCCAACTTGCAGGGAACACAGACTCCTGTCCATCCAGTAGCCACCAACTTGCAGGGAACACAGACTCCTGTCCATCCATCAGATGCCAACTTGCAGGGAACACAGACTCCTGTCCATCCAGCAGATGCCAACTTGCAGGGAACACAGACTCCTGTCCATCCAACCACCAACTTGCAGGGAACACAGACTCCTGTCCATCCAGCAGATGCCAACTTGCAGGGAACACAGACTCCTGTCCATCCAGCAACCACCAATTTGCAGGGAACACAGACTCCTGTCCATCCAGTAACCACCAACTTGCAGGGAACACAGACTCCTGTCCATCCAGCAGCCACCAACTTGCAGGGAACACAGACTCCTGTCCATCCAGCAGATGCCAACTTGCAGGGAACACAGACTCCTGTCCATCCAGCAGCCACCAACTTGCAGGGAACACAGACTCCTGTCCATCCAGCAGCCACCAACTTGCAGGGAACACAGACTCCTGTCCATCCAGCAGCTACCAACTTGCAGGGAACACAGACTCCTGTCCATCCAGCAGCCACCAACTTGCAGGGAACACAGACTCCTGTCCATCCAGCAGCCACCAACTTGCAGGGAACACAGACTCTTGTCCATCCACCAGATGCCAACTTGCAGGGAACACAGACTCCTGTCCATCCAGCAGATGCCAACTTGCAGGGAACACAGACTCCTGTCCATCCAGCAACCACCAACTTGCAGGGAACACAGACTCCTGTCCATCCAGCAGCCACCAACTTGCAGGGAACACAGCCACCTGTCCATCCAACAGCCACCAACTTGCAGGGAACACAGACTCCTGTCCATCCACCAGATGCCAACTTGCAAGGAACACAGACTCCTGTCCATCCAGCAGATGCCAACTTGCAGGGAACACAGACTCCTGTCCATCCAGCACCAACTTGCAGGGAACACAGACTCCTGTCCATCCAGCAACCACCAACTTGCAGGGAACACAGACTCCTGTCCATCCAGCAGCCACCAACTTGCAGGGAACACAGACTCCTGTCCATCCAGCAGCCACCAACTTGCAGGGAACACAGACTCCTGTCCATCCAGCAGCCACCAACTTGCAGGGAACACAGACTCCTGTCCATCCACCAGATGCCAACTTGCAGGGAACACAGACTCCTGTCCATCCAGTAGCCACCAACTTGCAGGGAACACAGACTCCTGTCCATCCATCAGATGCCAACTTGCAGGGAACACAGACTCCTGTCCATCCAGCAGATGCCAACTTGCAGGGAACACAGACTCCTGTCCATCCAGCAACCACCAACTTGCAGGGAACACAGACTCCTGTCCATCCAGCAGATGCCAACTTGCAGGGAACACAGACTCCTGTCCATCCAGCAACCACCAACTTGCAGGGAACACAGACTCCTGTCCATCCAGCAACCACCAACTTGCAGGGAACACAGACTCCTGTCCATCCAGCAGCCACCAACTTGCAGGGAACACAGACTCCTGTCCATCCAGCACACCAACTTGCAGGGAACACAGACTCCTGTCCATCCAGCAGTCACCAACTTGCAGGGAACACAGACTCCTGTCCATCCAGCAACCACCAACTTGCAGGGAACACAGACTCCTGTCCATCCAGCAGCCACCAACTTGCAGGGAACACAGACTCCTGTCCATCCAGCAACCACCAACTTGCAGGGAACACAGACTCCTGTCCATCCAGCAACCACCAACTTGCAGGGAACACAGACTCCTGTCCATCCAGCAACCAACTTGCAGGGAACACAGACTCCTGTCCATCCAGCAACCACCAACTTGCAGGGA
Organism: Garcialebias charrua; assembly: GCA_038048925.1. NCBI lineage: Eukaryota > Metazoa > Chordata > Actinopteri > Cyprinodontiformes > Rivulidae > Garcialebias > Garcialebias charrua. The sequence goes on along the minus strand of JBBPBX010073126.1, from coordinate 7,963 downwards.
ACACAGACTCCTGTCCATCCAGCAGCCACCAACTTGCAGGGAACACAGACTCCTGTCCATCCAGCAGATGCCAACTTGCAGGGAACACAGACTCCTGTCCATCCAGCAGCCACCAACTTGCAGGGAACACAGACTCCTGTCCATCCAGCAGATGCCAACTTGCAGGGAACACAGACTCCTGTCCATCCAGCAACCACCAACTTGCAGGGAACACAGACTCCTGTCCATCCACCAGCTGCCAACTTGCAGGGAACACAGACTCCTGTCCATCCAGCAGCCACCAACTTGCAGGGAACACAGACTCCTGTCCATCCATCAGATGCCAACTTGCAGGGAACACAGACTCCTGTCCATCCAGCAGCTGCCAACTTGCAGGGAACACAGACTCCTGTCCATCTAGCAGCTGCCAACTTGCAGGGAACACAGACTCCTGTCCATCCAGCAGATGCCAACTTGCAGGGAACACAGACTCCTGTCCATCCAGCAACCACCAACTTGCAGGGAACACAGACTCCTGTCCATCCAGCAGCCACCAACTTGCAGGGAACACAGCCACCTGTCCATCCAACAGCCACCAACTTGCAGGGAACACAGACTCCTGTCCATCCACCAGAGCCACCAACTTGCAGGGAACACAGACTCCTGTCCATCCAGCAGATGCCAACTTGCAGGGAACACAGACTCCTGTCCATCCAGCACCAACTTGCAGGGAACACAGACTCCTGTCCATCCAGCAACCACCAACTTGCAGGGAACACAGACTCCTGTCCATCCAGCAGCCACCAACTTGCAGGGAACACAGACTCCTGTCCATCCAGCAGCCACCAACTTGCAGGGAACACAGACTCCTGTCCATCCAGCAGCCACCAACTTGCAGGGAACACAGACTCCTGTCCATCCAGCAACCACCAACTTGCAGGGAACACAGACTCCTGTCCATCCAGCAGCCACCAACTTGCAGGGAACACAGACTCCTGTCCATCCAGCAGATGCCAACTTGCAGGGAACACAGACTCCTGTCCATCCAGCAGCCACCAACTTGCAGGGAACACAGACTCCTGTCCATCCAGCAGATGCCAACTTGCAGGGAACACAGACTCCTGTCCATCCAGCACACCAACTTGCAGGGAACACAGACTCCTGTCCATCCAGCAACCACCAACTTGCAGGGAACACAGACTCCTGTCCATCCAGCAGCCACCAACTTGCAGGGAACACAGACTCCTGTCCATCCAGCAGCCACCAACTTGCAGGGAACACAGACTCCTGTCCATCCAGCAGCCACCAACTTGCAGGGAACACAGACTCCTGTCCATCCAGCACCACCAACTTGCAGGGAACACAGACTCCTGTCCATCCAGCAACCACCAACTTGCAGGGAACACAGACTCCTGTCCATCCAGCAGATGCCAACTTGCAGGGAACACAGACTCCTGTCCATCCAGCAGCCACCAACTTGCAGGGAACACAGACTCCTGTCCATCCACCAGATGCCAACTTGCAGGGAACACAGACTCCTGTCCATCCAGCAACCACCAACTTGCAGGGAACACAGACTCCTGTCCATCCACCAGATGCCAACTTGCAGGGAACACAGACTCCTGTCCATCCAGTAGCCACCAACTTGCAGGGAACACAGACTCCTGTCCATCCATCAGATGCCAACTTGCAGGGAACACAGACTCCTGTCCATCCAGCAGATGCCAACTTGCAGGGAACACAGACTCCTGTCCATCCAGCAACCACCAACTTGCAGGGAACACAGACTCCTGTCCATCCAGCAGATGCCAACTTGCAGGGAACACAGACTCCTGTCCATCCAGCAACCACCAACTTGCAGGGAACACAGACTCCTGTCCATCCAGCAACCACCAACTTGCAGGGAACACAGACTCCTGTCCATCCAGCAGCCACCAACTTGCAGGGAACACAGACTCCTGTCCATCCAGCAGACCAACTTGCAGGGAACACAGACTCCTGTCCATCCAGCAGCCACCAACTTGCAGGGAACACAGACTCCTGTCCATCCAGCAGCCACCAACTTGCAGGGAACACAGACTCCTGTCCATCCACCAGATGCCAACTTGCAAGGAACACAGACTCCTGTCCATCCAGCAGATGCCAACTTGCAGGGAACACAGACTCCTGTCCATCCAGCAGACCAACTTGCAGGGAACACAGACTCCTGTCCATCCAGCACCACCAACTTGCAGGGAACACAGACTCCTGTCCATCCAGCAGCCACCAACTTGCAGGGAACACAGACTCCTGTCCATCCAGCAGCCACCAACTTGCAGGGAACACAGACTCCTGTCCATCCAGCAGCCACCAACTTGCAGGGAACACAGACTCCTGTCCATCCAGCAGATGCCAACTTGCAGGGAACACAGACTCCTGTCCATCCAGCAGCCACCAACTTGCAGGGAACACAGACTCCTGTCCATCCAGCAGCTCCAACTTGCAGGGAACACAGACTCCTGTCCATCCAGCAGCCACCAACTTGCAGGGAACACAGACTCCTGTCCATCCAGCAGATGCCAACTTGCAGGGAACACAGACTCCTGTCCATCCAGCAGCCACCAACTTGCAGGGAACACAGACTCCTGTCCATCCAGCAGATGCCAACTTGCAGGGAACACAGACTCCTGTCCATCCAGCAGATGCCAACTTGCAGGGAACACAGACTCCTGTCCATCCAGCAACCACCAACTTGCAGGGAACACAGACTCCTGTCCATCCAGCAGCCACCAACTTGCAGGGAACACAGACTCCTGTCCATCCAGCAGCCACCAACTTGCAGGGAACACAGACTCCTGTCCATCCACCAGATGCCAACTTGCAGGGAACACAGACTCCTGTCCATCCAGCAGCTCCAACTTGCAGGGAACACAGACTCCTGTCCATCCAGCAACCACCAACTTGCAGGGAACACAGACTCCTGTCCATCCAGCAGCCACCAACTTGCAGGGAACACAGACTCCTGTCCATCCAGCAGCCACCAACTTGCAGGGAACACAGACTCCTGTCCATCCAGCAGCCACCAACTTGCAGGGAACACAGACTCCTGTCCATCCAGCAACCACCAACTTGCAGGGAACACAGACTCCTGTCCATCCAGCAGCCACCAACTTGCAGGGAACACAGACTCCTGTCCATCCAGCAGCCACCAACTTGCAGGGAACACAGACTCCTGTCCATCCAGCAGCCACCAACTTGCAGGGAACACAGACTCCTGTCCATCCAGCAGATGCCAACTTGCAGGGAACACAGACTCCTGTCCATCCAGCAACCACCAACTTGCAGGGAACACAGACTCCTGTCCATCCAGCAACCACCAACTTGCAGGGAACACATGTTCAGTTACAAACATACAATAAATACAAAAATTAAAGGTATGCTCAGCGACGGTGGAGACCGAGTGGAGGTGATGGAAAACTCAGGTGAGGAGCAGTTGTTCACATCAAGCCGGACTTTATGAAGGGTAATTAGAGGAGACCGACACCGGAGGCGCATGATGAGCTGATTGGCTGAACTGAAGACTGTTACAATTTACACACAGGCTTAATTTATGTATCCGGTGACTATTTAAAAATGTTTTCATATAGAATCAAATTTATTCATCCACAGTGAACCATTCTTGCAACGTCTACTGCCGGGATCCGACTGCTGAAGATCATTTCTTGACAAACGTTCTAAAAACTACTTTCTCTCTCTGAGTGTTAATTAATCCCTTTGGGTTTTGAAACAATTGGATATTTGAGTGCAGTTTATGAAGTTTCCAATGACACATTATGGTAAACAACGATAATATTTGAGCTCACCTGCAACCAAGCATATTATAGTTTTTGGAATGCAGCCCTGGCAAACCCACTACAGTATAGGGATAAGCGTGTGTGTATGATAATTAATGGATGGATAAATGTGTTCCTAATGTAATGTATTTGTCTTTAAAATATTAATTTCCATTAAAAAAATTGTAATAGGGATAAGTGTGCATGTATGATAATTAATGGATGGATAGTGTTCCTAATGTACATTTGTACATTATTTTATCAACTGAAGTTATTGAAGTTCCATGATTTGGTAGACTATAATATTTTATCAGTTATGTATAGGGCTCAAAATAATGCATTACCTTTAAATATCCAAATGCATTTTGTTAAAAGACAAAGTTGTTATAATCTTAAGGGGACAGAGATGTTTGTAAAACCACAATTCAGAACTAGTTTGAAGGGACGTTCTACCTCAATCCAGGGAATTAGATTATGGAATGGCTTGGAGAATGTAGTTAAAAATGCCAAGTCAATGTTTACATTTAAGAAAATGATCAAAACGAATGTGTTAAAAAAATATATATATGAAATAGCGTAATGTGTATTGTATTAGTTAGAAAATTAGAAAGAGTTAGTCATTTTGTACTGTTGGTTGAAGATTATTATTGTTTAATCTGACTGTTGGAAAAAAGGGGCAGATATAATAAGATTTATTCTTCTTTCTGCTACCTTTCTTTTTTTTTAAATATATTTTGTACATTATCATTTATGGGATTGTCTTGTATTTGTAAAAAAAATGAACAAATTTAATAAACATAAACATTTGTCTTTAAAATATTAATTTCCATTAAAAAAATGGTAATAGCACCACTAGCGCCTTTAAAATATTAACTTCCATTATTTTTTTTAGAATAGCGCCACTAGTGCCTTTAAAATGTAAAAAAAATGAACAAATTTAATAAACATTTATCTTTAAAATATTAATTTCCATTAAAAAAAATGGTTATAGCATCACTAGCGCCTTTAAAATATTAACTTCCATTATTTTTTTTTAGAATAGCGCCACTAGTGCCTTTAAAATATTAATTTCCATTCAATTTGTTGTTGTTGCGTGTTTTAATAGCGCCACTAGTGCCCCCTTCATTTCCGGAGTGCAATAACCACTTCCGGGACTGACACCGCCGTCATCTGCAAGCTGCAGCGAGGTGTACTTGCTGCAGCTTGGAAATCTACCTGGTTGCTTCCAAATCACTTTCTTCTCACTAACAAGATAAAAGAAGTGTCCTTCAAACTCTTACACAGGATCTACCCAGCCAAAGACTATTTAAAGAAATTCAACTCTAACATTGTGGTGAACTGTTCCTTTTGTGATCTCTGCCCTGAGTCTGTTACTCATTTGTTCTGGATGTGTCCTCATTCTAAAATGTTTTGGCAAAGTTTCTGTAACTATGTTGACTCAAAGATACAAGCAGACTTTCAGTTATATTGGGAACATGTCCTGTTTGGGTTTAAACATTGTGGCAAAATGAATCCGAAGATCTTTTTAATTAATTTGTTAATCATTAAGGCTAAATTTCATATACACAAATGTAAATTTTCAAAGAAAAAACCTGATTTCTCTGTTTTTTTAATTGAATTTAAACAATATTTACTTACAATTAGACCCTCAACCAATCAAAAAGCAAAAACAACAATATGGGCTTGCTCTCAACTTGGGATTATGGCTGAACTTTTACATTAAAATATTTTTTGTTTATATTGTTATTCATTTATTTTTTATTCTATACATAAGACTTGGCACATGTGTTACATATTGTACAATTGTTCTATTTTTGCAAAAATAATATGACTGTAACTTCCACTTATTTTGTTCGATTTATGTTCCCCCTGGCTATTGTCTTTTTTCATTGTATTCAATTTTATTGTTATTTTTTGTGATGTTGATAATAAAAAATAAATAAATAAATAAAAAACCTCAATATTAGGCATGTAACGAGATCTCGTTGTACGAGCTGTGGCTGTGTTAAAGCGCTTTATAAATAAAGCTGATGATGATGATAAAGTGAAAGTATACTGACATGTAAATACTGTACACACTAATCTAGGTTCTGCAGGCTCTGTGCTGCACAAGATTCATATATCTCGCCTCTTTGCTGCAGAAGCCTGGTGTTGGAGGAAGAGAACCACCTTCCTCCGCTTCCACACAGAGTCTGGTCTTCACCAACTCCCACCATAACCAGCAGCCGCCCCCGAGCTGCTGCACGAGATTTTGATGGCCGCTACAGTGACACACAAGTTATCCTGGACTGTACAGAACTACGGTGTCAAACACCTTTGGTCAGGAAATGGAGATATGAAGTTTGACAGAAAAGCTGATGGCACAGTCTTGAAGAAAAACAAAATGCTGTCATTTACTTATATTGACATTGTCGGACATTTGTAAGTAGATATTCTTGATGGAAATATGTTGTACTGTTTTATTTGGAGGTAAGTGCAGTACCTAAACATTTTATTGACCACTGTATTTTGGTATGTGGATATCTTTTTAATTAATTTTGTTATGTGAGAATGTTAACAAATTGTACCTATGTAAAATAAAAATAACTTTTTTGAGAGTTCCAACTTTGAAAAACCTTGTTTATTTGATAGAGAGTGTCAAAAATAGGGTAAAGTTAAACATATTAACAATCAAATGCCTTAAATGAAAATTACAGATATATTATTATAATTATTTTTAATTATTATTGTTGTTGAGATGGAGGACTGGGCTGACGTGCCAGAAGCAAGGAGGGGCCGGAGTGTCTCTGAACCAGCTGGCTCAGCACAAGAGAAGGCTCTGGCTGCAGGCCAAACTCACCTGCAAACACACACGCACAATAATTAAATCTATATCACGCACATACATTCAAACAAGACTGCACAGATACTGATGAACTTACGGCTGAACTGTGACGACAGAGAGGTGGTGTTATTCAGAAGCATTCATGTCCCAGCTGGAGGAGGATGGTGGAGGTACAGGTGCTCCCAAACCTTGCAGTCGACCAATGGAGGTGTTGCTTCCTTGGGTGCCAACAGGAGGAGCGGTCTGGGAGTGAAGACTTTAGTTTCTGAGAGCTGCATAAAAACACACGAGGTCAAAATAATTAGACCAAGAATGTAAACATGTAGCTGAATAAATAACGTGTTGTACTAGATTGACTCACACTGATCCTCACTCACTCCTCTGCTCTGCAGCCCAGTCCGACGTATTCCTCCAGTAAACTAGAAGACAAGTTAAACATGAGGGTGCAGTGCAATCTGTTCCCCCACAACTTCATCCAGTATCAGGGAGTATGTCCTCTCCAGAGCTCACCTGTTCCATCTGTGCTGTTGCTGTTCATGGTGTCACAAACCTCTGTGTGCGTGGTCCCAGTTCCAGCCTCTGAGGTATAATCAACAGGGTTGAAAGTTCTGGAGAAGAAAGTCAAGCAGAGGTAAAAGTCAATATATAAGCTTTTTTGCCCCCAAATTTGAGTTTAACACAAATGATCCCATTCAATTCAAATTTTGACACTGACTGTACAACTAAGATCATAAATATCTTTCTTTGAAATTTTATGTTAAAGATCCACAAAGTGGCTCACATTTGTAAAGTGGAAAGAAAATTATACATGATTTTAAGGTTTGTATTTATTTTAATAAACTGAAAACTGTTTTGAGCACAAATGTTCACCCCCTTTAAATCAGAGAGTAACTTCTAGAAGCAGGGCTGTGAGTGTGTTCTTTAGATTAAAGTAAAACTGGGTTAAAAGTAACACAACAACCATAAAAGAAGAACAATGCATGCAGCAAATAACCCACTGGGGACAAGCAAGACCAAACAACTGTTTACATATTCTTAAAGTGTAGCCAATTCCATCCTATTTTTATTTAATAATTAATTACCATCTTAGCTAACTCCACATTAATAACGTGGGGTTACTGAACAAACAATCTTAAAACTGTCATCTCTGAACAATCCTAGCTTCACCGTACACAAACTGTGAGGTTTTCAGCTTTCTTCATGGACCTGACACAGAGCCCTGACAACAGCTTCACAGCTGTCTCCTGAGTTTTGCATGAAACTGAGAAGAGCAGCATGTTTGTAGAATGATCACAAAATATGAGCCGTTTTGTTTAAGTGTGGAAACGCTGTTTCTATAACGTGAGTA
>JBBPBX010073124.1:0-17902 GCA_038048925.1 Garcialebias charrua | reverse complement strand
CACAGAAGTCTGTTGGAGTCAGTCTCCCCACCATCACAGACATTTACACCTCCAGATGCAGGAAAAGAGCCACCTGCATCATGAAAGACCTCACTCACCCAGCACACTCACTCTTTGCCCACTCCCCTCAGGACGGAGGTTGAGGAGCATCAAATGTAGAACCACTAGACTGAGGAACAGCTTCTACCCTGAGGCTGTTAGACTCATGAATAAAAATAAAAATAAAATAAAAAATAAACACTGCAAAATATCACATCATGCTGATGCTGATCTGTTTTCTTGTTGCTGTGTTCATCTGTGACCATCTGCTCATACAAACTCATGTTCGTGCTGCTGTTTATTCCCACTATATTAGGCTTAGTGTATTACTAGTTGATGTTTTTCTTAGTTAATTCTAGATGTTATTACTGTTTTTCTCTTGCATTTGTTGTTGGATGTAACTGGGACCCCGTGTACATAATCTTGTTTTCATCACATGTACCACATGCGGTGCAAATGACAATAAAGACTCTCTGACTCTGACTCTGACTCTGAAACAACAGTCAGAGCCCATCCCCCACACGTAGGCGAAGGGAGGCTACCTTCTAGTTCACCGGGGTTAACCCCAACCTACAGGCACCAAGATGGGGGGCAACAAGTATGCCCACTCCTGCTCGGCGCCTCTCACCAGGGGCAACTCCAGAGTGGAAGAGTGTCCAACCCCTCTCAAGGAAACTGGTTCCAGAGCCAGAGCCATGCGTTGAGGTGAGTCCGACTATTTCTAGCTGGAACCTCTCAACCTCACACACTAGCTCAGGCTCCTTCCCCACCAGAGAGGTGACATTCCATGTCCCAATGGCCAGCTTCTGTAGCCGAGGATCAGACCGCCAGGGTCCCCGCCCTCGGCCACCACCCATCCCACATTGCACCTGACCCCTTTGGCCCCTCCCACAGGTGGTGAGCCTATGGGAAGGGGGACCCACGTCTTCTCTTTTGGCTGTGCTCCATGGGTAAAAGCCCGGCCACCAGGCGCTCGCTAGTGTGCCCCACCTCCGGCCCTGGCTCCTGAGTGGGGCCCCGGTGAACCACGTCTTCTCTTTGGGCTGTGCTCCATGGGTAAAAGCCTGGCCACCAGGCGCTCACCAGTGTGCCCCACCTCCGGCCCTGGCTCCTGAGTGGGGCCCCGGTGACCCACGTCCGGGCGAGGGAACATTGAATCCATTTTTTGACTCATCATAAGGGATCTTTGGGCTGCACTTTGTCTGGTCCCTCACCTAGGACCTGCATGCCTTGGGAGACCCTACTAGGGGCATGAAGCCCCTGACAGCATAGCTCCCAGGATCATTGGGGCACTCAAACCCCTCCTCCACGGTAAGGTGGTAGCCCAGGGAGGAGGCAGAATGTATTGATAAAATTACTTATTAACAAACTGGTAAAATATAACTTTCTCTGCATACCATGGCTACTTCTAAAAATTAAATATTTTATCTTTAAGTAATTTGACATTATAAGCATAAAAACTGATATAATTTGACTGATAAAGTAATATTGAAGTACAAAACTGTTATCTTGAAGTTCTGTGGCCCTCAGTCATAGAGAGCCACAGAAATGGTTATGGTGGGCTGGATGTGGCCCACAGGCCTTGAGTTTGACACATGTGATCAAGTGGTACTAAATAACAAAAAAAAAATAAAAATAAATACCAGCAATGTATTTTATAGCAAAAGTGTCATCTGGTTTATTATCATTGGTTCCAAAGAACTGCAACAGTAATGTCCAAATGTATTTTTAGCGCAAGATCAACAACAAACAGATCGAATAACTTAGATTCATAATAATAAATAAAATTGTGCAAAATTATACTGAATAAAATTTTTAAAAAAATCATCAAAATATTTAAATAATGTAAATGAACAATAACTTGAAACCACGTACAATGGTTTTAAAAATAAATTTAAAGTTGAATAATTAATTCTTAAAACTATGTAAATTTATGCAACAATTTGCAAAAGCTGAACTTAAAATATTAAATAGAATCATATAGAAATCATTATTAAAAAAAAAAATCCATTTAGGGGGCCCCCTAGTGGTCCCGGTGCCCTAAGCAGCTGCTTAGCTTGCTTATGCCTTGGCCTTACCTACCTACCTACATACGGTACATACATACAACACATACACACACACACACACACACACACACATACATACACAGTACATACATACATACATACATACATTTCCAGCTTTTGCGATCAACTTTTGACATTATCCAGTCAGATTTATTTAGTCACAAACTTGTCCTGAACACCAACAAACCAAAGGGATGTTATTTTCCAACAGGAAGTTAATGGTAGGATAATTTAATATTATCCCTTCCGCTGATTTAAATAAATATGCCACACAAGGAGTAGATATTGTTCTTAAACCCAGGTTTAATCTTGCAAGATGGAACAGCATTGAAAAACAAGCAGGCAAGATGTTTACATGTCACTTCATCTCCAAGTCTGCTCAAAGACAGCATAAAGAATTGTTTTTTTTATATTGCTATCAGAGGTGCTGCCTTCCAGTGGGCTTTGAGTTTATCAGGTGAAAAGCTCCATGCTTCAACTTCACTCTGTTCAGACAAAACAACTCAACACACACACACACGGTAATATGAGATACATAACATTTGACTTCAGTAGGTGAAAAACATATGTGACCTTGCACATGTCCATCAGTCGGTCCCAGCAGTTCTTCCCTTGATTTTATCTTTGAATGGGGCTCCTTTTGAATTTGTCAATTTTTACAAATATTTGGAAATCTTGGTCGGTTTGCATCTCTCTTTTAAACTCCACGTGGAAAACCTGGTAAAGAAATTTAAAGTTTTGTTTCTTTTGTAACATCAACTGTCTCTCCCCCCATTGACTACGGTGACATTATTTAAATGAATGCTCCTACAAGTACTCTGCAGATGTTGGATGCTGTCTATCACGGTGCGCTAAGATTTATAACTGGCTGTAGCTACCATACCCACCACTGCACCCTGTATTCACTGGTTAACTGGTCGTCATTAACTTCACACAGACTCTTCCACTGGTACATTTTCATCTTTAAATCACTTCTTGGTCTTTTGCCTTCATGCATCTCCTCCTACATGTCACTGTGTAAGTGCAGCTACAGCGTGCACTCTCAGGACATTATTATATGCAGTGTACCCTCAGTGAGGACTGAACTAGGCAAAAGGGCCTTCTCTACTCCACTCCTGTTTCCTGGAATACCTTGCAAAAAGATCTGAAGCTCTCGACCTTGACCTCCCAGTAGCTTCAAACATCTGCAAGTTCAAGCAAAAACCAATGCAGACATGTTCCTGTTTGAGTATTTTACATCACTTTACAATCTGTTTTTGTTTAGTTTTTTTATTTATTACCATTTTCTTTCATTTATTCTTCTCAATTTATATGCTTCCTTTTATGATTGTCTACTGTTGTCATCACTTTTTTAAAAACAGGTATTTTGTAAATGAGTCCCTGAGGCTGAATGAGACGAACCTGTAAAAATAAGGTTGAATGAATATGACAATTTTTGTCTGATTTGTTTAAATGGGTTCTTTTTATCTACTTGTATGTCTTTTGTGAATATCTGATGATGTTTTAAGTCATATTTATGCAGAAATAAAGAAAACTATAACGTGTTCACATACTTTCAAGCACCATTGTGTGTGTGGGGTGCATATGTGTGTGCATTTGTAAGTTTTTCATAAATAGATACAAGAATTAAATAGTCTGTGGCAGGATTGAGCAGTTTTTTTGTTTTTTTCTTTAATATAAATATAATATCAGCTTGATATCTCCATCTAGTGGCATCACAAGTATACTCCAAAATCCACCTGCAATTCATTTTCATCTTAATAGAATGACAAATCCACGTGACACGTTGTCACATTTACTTTTATTGTAAAGGTAATATTCAAAATATTAATATGTTAGAGGGTCAGCAATGAAGAAACAGACAAACATACATCTAGAAAACAGTTACACAAGACTTTGGTAAGAATTTGAGCACATTCTAAAAATATATATAAAATAGAAACACACAAAAACAAAACGTTTTTTTTTAACAATGTTCCAAACCATAAAGATGTCAGTCTTGTTGCATTTATCTGGTCAATATTTTAGTTGCATACAAAAAGATAACAGAGCATTACTGTATGATTCCTACAAACAACTGAAAGTGAAGGCATAAAAAAAAACATTGGAATAGTTGGGCCCCTGTGCCTAAAAGTCTGGAATATATTTGACAAATTATAGACAACACAAGAATTAATAGTTCTTTTTCTTATCGGTTTATCATTTTGTCACTCATAATTACATTTCTCAACACTTATCATACACGTTTACAGTAACATTGCAAAATATTTATATGTTGGTCAGCGCTAGATTAAAAGCACAGCAGGTTCAACCAAATACGAATCCAGAGTTTTTCAAAGAGATTATAAAGTTCATTTTCTTTTAACAGCTGACCTGAGCTCTGGATTTGCCCCATGAAAATTAAAAAAATGTATAATTTCAGCCCTAAACAGAGTGCATCGGATCATTGTGCGACAGCGTGCCTCATTCCGTTCCCAGTCCCACTGTCAATTCAACTCCCAGCTCTCCTCTTGTCAACCACCCCGTTTGCTCTCGACTTCCTAGCAGGGGTGGACGTTACATGCCCTGATCTCCTTTCTGTCCTTGCAGCTGGACAGCTGGACAGTCTTAATCTTCTGCTTTACTGACATGAGTCGTTCCTGAATACCTCCACCGCATAGTTTGGTGCAATCTGTCCAGCTTGACCATGGTCTCATTCTACACCCTGAAGGTACAAAGAAAAAAAAAGAAAAGGTTTACAATAAGGACTATCTGTATTTCTTAAGGCAGCTGTGTGTTTTGAACTTCTGCTGTACAGTATTTCACTTGCAGGAGTGTCAATACCAACCTGGGTGCTCAGTGTTGCCCTCAGCCCTGCCTTGTTTGCTCCTCCGTTTTTCACGCTGCTCCTTGCGTCGTCTCTTCTCTTCACTATTGCCTTGCCCTCGATTGCACTTTCTAATCTTACATTTCTTCCTCTGGATGGTTTCCAAACAGGGGTCTCCTCCAAACTGGGGCTCCATCATCACAATGCGAGTCCGAATTGTGTGACCTTTCCCACAGGACTTGTTGCACTCAGACCATTCCGTCCACTGAGACATATCACAGTCCACGGCTGAGGACACAGACGGGTACAAAGGAAGATAAGAAGCAATGATACGTGTTTTCAAGTAATTAATAGCACAGAATCAAAAACATTATAATCTCATTTTTTTAATAATTTACAGTATATTTGGTTCTCCAGTTTCCTCCCACAGAACAAAAACATGCATATTAGGCTTCCTTCAGGCCCAGGCCTCCCTTGAAAAAGAGATCTGTGATCTCAATGGGATTTGCCTGGTTAAATAAAGGTTAATAAATAAATAAATAATATTTGAAGCAATTCAAACCAGATCATATATCCTAGAAATTGTTTTATTTTATTACTAATGACACCAATATTTACCAAATGAGAAAGAGGCATGATTTGATAGAGGAGATAGCTAAACAAAATAGATGGTTTATAATAATAATAATAATAATAATAATAATGAATTCAATTTATAATGCACTTTTCATTAGTAAAAATCTCAAAGTGCTATAAGCAGACAACAACCATGCATAAAGAAAAAAAGGTTTCATAACAAAAGCTCAAATGACTTTTAAGTACCAAACAATTTGTGTGCATATAATTAATTGTTTTAATTGTGGGTTTGCAGATGAGAAAGTTTCTAACTTACGACACTCAGGCAGCATGCACTTCTCCACCTGTTCCACCTCTTCATTACACTCTCCCAGCTCAGCAGGTGATTTGAACATGCGCTGCCGTGTCCTCAGACCCTTCCCGCATGTCACGCTGCAGTCACTCCACTCTGACCATGGAGTCAGCAGGCATGGGATTGTATCTATTCATAACAGAATTCACCCAGTAAGATGTATGTCTGTTATTAAGAATTGTAACTAATACAGTAATACAAAAATAAAACATGTATCAAGGAGGAAAATATACAATAATCAGTTGCTGTATTTTCTTCATGGGCCTTATTTTCTCCATATGTATGGTATAAAAGAAGTTGACAGTTAAAGTACATAAACCATTGTTACTCACGACATTCCGGCATCATGCACTTCTCCACTTGTAAAACTTCAGTGCCACAAATGGAGCCATCAGCAGGAGGCATCTTCACCACTCGCTCTCTCCTCTTCATGCCAAGACCACAAGTAGCACTACACGGGTCCCATTCACCCCACTCTGTAACCAGGCAACTGCTGGGAGCTATGGTCCAGAAGAGAACACAACGTAAAGTTAAAAGTAATTAAATTAAGACATGCAAACTATGCATTTTAAGTTAATGGAAGTTTTGTAAATAGACAAGACCAAAACTTACAACAGTCCTCGTTAACCACACAGTCTTCAGTCTCTTGGGTGGGCACAGTGCACACTGAACCTTCATCAGGGAACTGTTTCACATAACGTTCCCTGGAACGAGTGCCTGCCCCACAGGAAATACTACATGGAGACCATGTAATCCACTCTGACATCATGCAGGTGGAAGAATCTTAATAGAATAAATAAAAAAAAAGACAAATGTCACCAAATCCATACAACATTTTGGAATAAAAAAAAAAATTCATACAACATTTGGGAATTAAAAAAAAATTGCTGACTGGGATAGAATAAAACATATTGTACTGAAATAAATTACACTAAAAGCATACAGTGTACAGTATTTATAAAGAACAATCTAAGCTTTTAACTGACTCTTATTAAAATAGGTAATTACAGCTGAGTAGTACTGTCATTATTTTCTCCTGCAGGTCTACATTAAGACATCTGGCTAAATTAAACCTGCTGTTTTGATATGCATAGTTTGAATGCGTTTAGGTGCATTCAAAGCTATGAAAACCTATACTGTAAGACATATTCGATTTCTTGAGGTTAAAAATCCCCTACTATTCAACTCACAGAAATGTTTATGGTAGACATTAGAAAATCTAAATAAACTGGTGCATAAGGGCAATGTCATGTTTGTGGAATGGAACAACTTTTACAGTTAACTGAACCATCCCAATATTTACAGATGACAGCCATGTAATATATGTCACTGATTCATGTAATAATTTTCCTCAATCTAATACATTAGAGGTTAAGTTTTGTTTCTTGTTCAGGCTTCAAAATGTATTATACCCTTGTGCTCTGAAAGGTATGTATAACACTGTACACATTTTTTTTATTAAAGGGGACCACAGATGCAAAAATCACTTTTTAATGTTTTTTTTACTCAACTTTGGGTATTAACTTCATAAAAAAACAGTCCTTGTGCCAAAAAAATGCACCCAGTGGTTTATTTACTCTAAGTAGATTTATTTATTTTTGATAAATACACCAGGATTCACACTTCCTGCAGTTATTGACGTCACAGGCCGTAGCCAATCACCTCAAACCTGAGTCCAGCCCCTCACCTAGCAACCCCTGGTTAGGCTCAACCCACTTCTGTATTAAACACATGACTGTTGTTTTTCATGATTTCATCTCATCTTTTGTTTATATGTTCTTAATTTCATGTGTACAGCACTTTGTTGCAGCTGTGTTTTTTTTAAATGGCTTTATAAATAAAGTATAATTGTTATTTTTATGTTTTAGTTCAATTTTTAGTGTATTTGCGATCGCTGCCAACGCGCAGCCGGCAAAAATTAAACGAGCGGACCCCCGGCTTAGGGACCGGTTGCGACGGGACCCTCTTCCGGCGCGATGGAGCGGAGCTTCAACTGTACAGCCTCATTTCAGCCTCGCAGCAGCCTCGCAGCAGCGAGGACCTTCTCCTTACAGATTAATTTACGGGAGACACTTGGTAAACTTTGTGTTGTCTTGACTGGAACAGCGATAACTCCCAAAATCTCCGCGTGCAACGAGCGGAGCTGGCGAAAACCGGAAGAGGAACAAGCTAACATTAGCTTCGGATTCGGCAGGTCTCATGCTAAAAGGAGCAGCTCATGGCGGCGCTCTCAGACGGGTTTCGGTAAGTTATCTTAAGCTAACACTAACAGTAAGTCAAATGAGTAATAAAAAAGGAGCTAATTTTAAAACAACAACACATTACAGATACTGGCTGTTTCAGAGGGCGTAAACAGATCTTTGAAGGGCGTGGACTTCAAGAAACCGGTCGTTCAAAACGAAAGTTAAAAATGGCAGAATTAAAAAGGGTATAATTGATTATCTAAGAATTATTTTGTGTATTAAAATGAATTAATATTGTCAAGATAGCACACAGAAATAACATAAAAATTTTAAATACCTATATGTGGTCTCCTTTAAAATATGTTGAATGCAGTCGTAGATTAACCTTGGTAAAAACTTTGAAACATGTTATTAAAAAACGTGCATAAAAGAGGATTTATAGAAAAGCATGTACATGTATGTGCAACAAAATTGTGCCACCATTGTTTTGAATTCTGTAAGTTTCTGTTATTGATTAATTATGGTCTGTGCATGTGGGAGAGACAAAGATGATCACAAAACTATTAAAAACAAACAAAACAAACCTTTTGACTGCATTGTTAATTAAAATTGCACATATAATGACTCTTCTTTTTATTTAAAATCTACTTCTCACTTTATTTAACTGCATTGTTTAATCTTTTTTTTTTTACATTTACATGTAGGTACAGAATAATGAAAAATAAAATGTGTATTTAAATGCCAGATGTAAATTTAAAAAGCAATTATGTTAAGTTATCTGAAAATTGATACTGATGGTTTTCACTGTCAACAAAATGTGCTTTTGTTTTTATAAACCACACACAGATTATTAATGAGAAGACATTCTATAAACCTTTTTATCAGAGGGTTAGATTAGTCTTAGTTCAAAACAAAGAAACACTTTGTTGGTACTTCGAATGAAGATTCTGTTTAAGTCAACTATGTTCATTGAGTTCTTGAAAATCAATAATACACCATCTGTAAACAGTACAGTATATGAAACAATACAATGTCACTGGCAACATTATATTGATGCTAAAATGTTATTGAAAAAACTAAACTTTCACCATTGTTGATAAAAGTGATGTCGCTTGTCAAAAATGCTAAGTTAGTATTAGAGTTGTTCAATTATCATCATATAGTTTGTCTGTTTTTCAGCTAACAAACTGCCCTTTAGTTTTTAGAAAGATACTCACCTTCATCACTGCAGCCAGGCCCCATGCACGGCTCAAAGTCCTGAGTATGTGGACAGGGAACACTCAGGTCCAACTGAGCTTTCAGCATCCTCTGTCTCATTCGCTTACCCTTCTCACAAGTGGCCGAGCTGCAGGCAGACCACGGAGACCAGTTGGAGTAGATACATGTTTCAGGAGTGTCATCTGCAACATGACAAAGGGAAGGAGGGATGTTCTATGATGTTCTGCAACTAGTACGCAGGATTTTAGAGAAAACCAGTACAATATTCTTACCTTCATCCTTCTCCTCCTGGGCAATATCTGCTACAATGTCATCTACATTATCTGGCACAATGTTGCACTGTTCACCCTGAGGACACACAGAAACAGCAATGTTAGTACAGAAGTAAAACTGCTCTGTATGTCCCTGTACTGAATCCCAGTGTCGTGTTCCCATAGCTGCCTCTAGATGCCACTGCAGGACTGCAACTTTTTTTGTTTGTTGTTGTTCTGTTTTGCCACTAGATTTCCTAGACTGTTTCACATCCCCATGAAAAAAGGCTACCCTGTAATTCAAAAACGATTAGAATAAATGTATTTTGTATGACTTAATTTATGTACAGTATTACTTTGGAGTTCCTGGAAAAGTTATATCATGAGACATTTGAGGTATTTTATCATTTGCCATGCTTAATGTAGTGTGTCCCCCAAAAGTATAAACGTGCAGTAGACAAACTATAATCACTTCAGGATTTTAAATTTTACTTCATAAAAAGATAGCAATAAGAAAAAATGTAGAATAATTCCAGCTTTTGGTTTATGTATGCCATCAACACAATATATAAAGACAGATCTTTAAATAGTTTGATACTTGCAAAGTTATTCATTTTACACACATTTAAAGCCTTTGTGTATGCCACATCCTTCTCACCTTGCACTGAGAAAGTTACAAGTTTAACATGGTTCCCACAGGTCAAAAACATGCATTGTAGTGTAGTGACCCTAAATTGTCTGTGCTCTTTTTTCTTAGGATCTGAAATTTTCATTTACCCTTTATTTATCCAGGTAGTCTCATTGAGCCACGATAACTCATTTTCAAGAGAGACCTGTTTAGGGAGCAGATGGTGGGGGTTAAGGGCCTTGCTCAGGGGCCCAGAGTGGGGCAAATGAAGGTGGAGGCAGGTGTGGATGTTTCACCTTTTTCCACCCACATTTTTTTATGTTGTCTGTACCGGGGCTTGAACCGGCGATCTTCCGATCACAGGCCCACCGTCTAACCACTGCGCCACCACTCCCCCTATATCCCCCTCATTTGGCATCATTTAAAAAACTGTACTTTGATTGGACAGGGATAAAGTGATTTAGTGATCCACTGAACGAAAGATAGTCAACATACTTTAAAAAGCCTCTGAGCAAGATTGTATGATGCTTTGAATCAATTACATCCTGCAACTTTTAAAGCACCTCGAGTCAGTTTTGCTATATGTTGCTACATGGAAGCCAACATTACATCTGTACATGAAAGAATTTGTCACTTAAAAAAAGAAACACTTGCAACACAGTGGAACTGGAGGCTAAGTGACCAGTTCTGTCACTCTGTCTCTGCAGGTTTTATAGAAAAGGAAGAAGCAGGAGTGGTATTTGGTTTAATTTCATCTGATGCTTTGGCTCATAAATTTTGAAACTGTTTGCATTTTGTGGCATGTATAATTTATCTTTACATTAGTATTATTATTATTATTAATAATATTATGGTGGTTGTTGTTGTTGTTAGAGTTAATCCGATGTGGACATTTTGGCTATCATCAATACTGATAATGGGAGGTGCAGGCTGGTGCCGATGAGTGATATACTGTAATGGCTGGAAATTTTTGAGCTTTGTCCACCCCAAGAATCTAAGTAAACAGCTGCTTTTAAACCTGTTTTAACACTTGAAGTTATGAGTCTTCCTAACATGTGTTCACATTTTCTATCGTCCACTCTTCACTACAAAGTTATTGTGTGTGTCACAAAAATATAAATTAAACCCCCCAAAAAAGGCCTTCCCTGTGCGTCGTTTAAACAGTCAGCCATGTATGGTGAATACTTAATTTGTATTGACCGCAGCTGTGTTATATAATTTTTCTTTGCAGAGAAGCAAAGCTTTCAGATAAACAATGCATTTTATTGAGGACAACAAAGATAACGTTACTAACACTGATATATATTTTACCTCTACATTAAATTTATTGTTGTGGCTAATGTTTTACAAGACAATAGCCTATGCTAGGTTATATAAATATTAGCTTGCTGTTTTGAGAGTCTAATGACAAGCAGGTTGGAGGATTGAAGATAATTTATTATTGTTGATTTTTTGTTTTACAGATCAGTTACAGTTAACCTACCAGGCTCTGTTCAGCAAAACATGCTGCACAGTATTGTTCCCTGCTTTGGCTGTGCCGAAAGTGAAACTTAAAGTGGAAGGCCATGACTTGAAATTAGTCTTCATGCGCCCTTTGCTGAATACATTGTACATTTCCATTGCTCGTTCCCTTATAGGCGTGACAATTAGAAGTGTATATATCGGCGCATAATGGGCCAATTATCACTGATACCGACATGTCCCCAAATGCATATGTCTAAAATATTGGCACTACCGATATATCATTCAACCTTGATATCAATACCTTTATACCGGTTGGGCTGCAATTATCGTATTTTTGCAGCATGATGATTGCTTGTTCTGTATGTGCTGAGACCTCATTTGTCTTTATGTTCCGAGTATGAAGCAACAACGTTAAAATTTGAACACAATAGATGCACAGTGATAACCTGGAGAAAGTCTAAAAAATTGGTGTGTGGCAGCAAGCTGTTTTTCTCATACTGTAATAACTTTTCAAGTGTTATTGAGATAATTTGGGTTCAAAAACGTACACAGCTGCACGTCCAAAAGGATACATCCTGCAAATTAAATAAATACAAAGTAAATGAATTAATAAAATCCAGCTTTCTAAAAAAGAATATGCAACCAAAACGTGCAGGGCCTCAATGGAAAACTTAGCTTTAGTACTGAAACTCTGTGGTATTTTGATAAAAGGATATTTATTTCTAAAGAGAAGGAAATGTGTGAATCCTTACCTTATGTAATTAAATATAATTTGCTGTTGCTGCATCACAAGCCAGCAATTACAAATAACCATTTCAATTTAGAATAAATTTGCCTGGTGGGAAGTCAAACACACCTTTCTGGCAATGCGTTCCACCACAACCCTGGCCACAGGAGTGATGGCGCCTCCCTCAGGGTCATAAAATGGGCTTTGAGGATGATCCAGACTGGTCAAGGGATGGATCTTGTCCTGGGGCACCGAAGGTTTGTTGGGAGACTAAAGCAAACAAAAATGAAGTTATTAAGACAATAAGTATTTATTTTTACTGTGTTTTTAAGTGTTACTTTTTGCTATTAATATTTTTGTTATTGTTGGGTGTACCTGGGACCCTGCGTACCGGTACATAATTTTGTTCCACCTCATGTACCACGCGATGCAAATAATAAAAAAGACTTTAACTTAAAGTACAAAAAAGTTGGAAAACAGGTGTGAAACATGAAGTAGTGGATCACACTGTCAAATTTTAGTTTAGTTTTGTTGTTTATTTGTTTAAAACAAATTTGTACCAGATATTCAAAACAACACAAAACAAATGTCCCGTTAAGTAGAGTTTTCAAAGTCAAAGAACGGCTGCAGAGAAGTTATGAACTTTACAGTGGAGATTTTCTTATTAGTCAACAGTAAAGGTCTGCCAGCATGGGGCTGATAGAAGCAATGCCAGAGGCAATCCAGAGGCAGAAGACCAGCCCATTCTTCACCCCCCAACCGAGACCACTCAGAGGAAAAGAAAAAAAGAAAAACTGCAGCATGTTTTCACAGTGTGTAACAGAGAACGATGGAGAGCAAGGGCAGTGAGTGGCCACTGATTAAATGAAACTGTACAAGTAATGGCACAAAGGGTAGATCTCATTACTCTGTTACAGGCCTGTGCTTTTAATGACTTTGTCCCAGAGAGTCAAAGTCTCCACACTTTGTAATGACGAGTCTCCTTCTCTTCTGCTTTATTCAACAATTTTAGTCCCTTGTTTATCACGGGGGACCCGTACCCTGAAGCCCTGCGATAAGTGAAAAACTGTGAAATAGGAATAGTAGTACAAGTAGTAAATAGCAGGTTTTTTGGAATATATATACATATACACATGTATATACTTTGTATATATATGACGTTTTAAACCCTTCCAACACTCTTGCTTTATTCTTTTTTTTCACTTTATAGATGGCCTCCCTTCTCAACTCACAGCCATACTCTCACACCGATATAAATTTTTTAAAATTATTATTATTGTTTTTTTTTACTTTTTTATTTTTTTATTTTTTTATAAAGAGAGAAAAGAAAGATAGAAAGTAAGACAACAAAAAACAACAATTATTCACAAAAAGAGCTCTCTTGCTTTATTCTAAGCCTCATGCAAGAACCGTTCGTACGCACAGATTTGTTCTTAAACTGTGCGTACGAGTGATTTAGGAGCATTTGTGGCATCCAACAATGTTTTCGTATCCTAAGATTTTTTTCAGATACAAACAAAATTTACGAGTGGTCCAGACCTGTCGTATATTTTACGAGCAGTCAGTCTGCTGTTATCCAGACGGATTTTCTTCACTAATAACTTTATATTTCGTTATTCAGAAAATATTTTGAGTCCAAAGAAATCACGCACCATAATTATTTTTGACAATAGGTTATTCTGTTTGAATTAGAATTATAATTTTAAATGTAATAATGACTAACGGATTAAAATATTTAAATTAAAATCAATTTGTTATCAATGCCGTTTTCTAACACTACAATATTAATATGAAGATCTCAAACTAAAACCAACTTAAATTATGAATTAATTTAAGTTTAATTTGTCTCGGTAACGCAGACTTTAGCTTGACCTCCTCCTGTTGCAGTCATAGAGCTCTGATAGCTCAGTGAGATGAGTGTTGGCTTGTTGTTCTGAACCTTATGGGTTCAAGTCCCACATGGGACCAATGTTTTTTTTTTTTCTTTTAATTCATTCCAGATGTAAAAAACACAAGAAAACTATTTACAATACAACAAGAAATAAAGCATAAGTTTTTTAAATCTGGAATGAATAAATAATCTAAAGAAAGAAGGAAAAAAAATAGTCATACCTTGTATGAACGGACACTTCCTGCTCTCTGAGGCAGGAAACGTAGCCTTATATGGTGTTTTGAGGGGTGGGAATTATGTAAATAACCTCTCCGCGTGCACGCGCAGGTGGATAGAACAGGTGGAATTCATCATACGTACGCAGCTCATTTACACACTTTTCCTGAGGATAGAAGAGTTTGTTGAATCTGATGTGGCATGTTCGTACGAACACTTCGTACGAACAAAAGTAAGAGAAATTTAGGATAAATATACAAACATGTTCTTGCATGAGGCCCACTGTTTCTAAACTCTAAACCCTCTAAAAGAGTAATGCCATTATTTCAGCTCTAGGCTTCTGCTGGTCTCAACCACCTGCAAGCGTTCTTGGCCCCGCCCACTTTTCCGCTCTGCACAGAGAACTGCTGTTCAGCAGGAGGAAGTTTATCCTGAAGTATGTGCTGCACAAAGCTGCAGGAGGAAGCTTTTTCTGCAGCTCTGGGCTGCACAAATGTGAAGCAGGTGCTAAATAATTTAAAAGTATTCATCTTGAATAAAAATTTCATACCGATCATGTGGCTCATCCATTAAAGCTGGGTATGCGATTTCTTGAACACTCTGGGACTTAGAAATATTTTCAGCGCAGAAAAGCATTCTGCTACCTCCCCCTCAGAGCTATATATGGCTCAGAGGGGGGGCCACAGTCCGTGCATCTGCTGAATTTTAGTCCTGCTCCGCCCCCTGCTGTGTGTCTGCTCAGAGCGCTTCAATATTCTGTGATTATATGTTCTAAAAACCTTTTAAAAATATAATAAAACCATAGAGCACTTGTCCAACAACACAAAACCCAGCAGAAATCATCAGAGCTTCACGAAGCAACGTTGGACATGATTCAATTCGCTCGTGACTTCCTCTTTCTGTCAGTGCAGGTTTGGAATGCTCCGCCTCCACTACATGTCCTGTCTGCGCTGCAAAGTTCTGTGATTATATGTTAATAAAACCTTTTAAAAATATTATAAAACCATGGAGCACTTGTCCAACAACACAAAAACCAGCAGAAATCAGCAGAGGTTCACGAAGCAACGTTGGACATGATTTAATTCGCTCGTGATTTCCTCTTTCTGTCAGCGCAGGTTTGGAATGTCTGGAATGCTCCGCCCCCACTCCATGTCCTGTCTCTGCGCTGCGAAGTTCTGTGTTTATATGATAATATAACTGTTTAAAAAATATAATAAAACCATGAATCACTCGTCCAACAACACAAAAAGACCCTGTAATCAGCAGAGCATCACCAGCCAATTTGGACATGATTTAATTCGCTCGTGAGTCGTGACAAATCCATTTCCTCATTCCTGTGAGTGGAGGATGAAGCGATCACTTGACTTTTGGCAAAAAAACTAAATAAAAGTCCAGCTCTGGGATGAAGAAGGGATATTTAATACATTTGTGTCACATAAAAAACAGTCCTGCATCGCTTTGCAATCCTTTGAATGAGAACGAGCCGCGGCGCTGAGGCTGTGACAGGCGGGGGCGTGGGTTGGGGCGTGACAAACAACTCTGTTTTTATTGGCTGGTCAGTGTCCGGGTCACTCTGTTTTCAGTGTTTTTATAAATGCTGATAGAGAAGCAAGGGGACTATAGTTTTTTTCAGAGATTACTTTGTCTAACATCAGTCTGTCAGTAGATCGTGACAGAGTGAAGAAATATGTTAAAAATATATTGTTTGAAAAGTTACAGACTACATTACAATGTTACATACCCCACCTTTAATCAGCCAATTGTGTGTCAAGTCCAATTTTATTTTGAAAAACCGCGATAGAGCGAGTCCAAGATAAACAAACTCCAAAGTAGCGAGGGACTACTGTATTGCCATTTAAATGTACAATGTTTCGATGAAAACCCAAACTCCACCAAAACTTGACAAGATGATGTTATTTGTATGTAATTTGTATTTAATATCTATTTATCAGCGGTTGGCACAGTTCAGCTAATCCACCGACAGCTAGAGAAACTAATTTATCATTTAGCGGATTATCGTTGTCGCTGACTTTGGAATTAGATTTCACATACTTTAAATTCACTAACTTTCACAAACTTGTTATTGTCTGTTGTGGACATGTCTTGAAGAGTCTGTTAGGCACACTGTTGTCTAAAGGCTCCAGTATAGCTCTGCGTACGTCCATATGCATGTCTGTACGCGCGTACTGTACGCAGAGAGTTCAGCCCCACACCCCAGTGTACGTTCTTGCGTATATTCTCACGTTTTCACACCAAATTCTTGACGTCATTTGAGCAGCTGCAGCGCAGCTCCTGACAAGAGCGTTTACCTACGAGACAAATTGAGGTCGCTGATTGGTCATTTGCTGACACGCCTACTGCATTGATTGACAGGTCGGGGGGGAAAAAAGGCGAGAGCTGGCAACTCCAGCCGCAGCGGTGTTCTGTGTTTATATGTTAATAAAAAGTTCTAAAAAAAACAAAAAAAACAGGGAGTTCTGGTCCTGCAGCCCACACATCAGACCAGCACACCAGGAAATCTCCAGAACCTCCCGCAGCCACGCTGGACTTGAATTTAATTCGCTCGTGACAAATTTGTTCATTTCTCATCATTTCAGTCATGGAGTCAACGGAGGAGGAAGAGATCACTTGCCTTTTGGCAAAAAACAAAATAAATGGCCAGATCAAGGATGAAGTAGGGGGAGTTTAATACTTTGGTGTTGCATATAAAACAGTCCTGCGCTGGGCAGTTTATTTTGCGACAACGCGTTTGCGTATGCGGTCGTAAAATTTGAGCTTTGTGCGTACATGCCCTGCGGGGATACGCTTGTAACTCTGCGTAGTACGTGCGTACCTCTGCGTATGGACGTACGCGTAGCTATACGGGAGCCTTTACTGTGTGTACATGTGTCAAGACGTTGTTCGATGCAGATTCATCTGGAAGGAGACAAAGACGTGTGACATAGATTGTGTGACGTTCGTAGTTTAGCATTAGCTTCTGCTATTTATTTTTAGCTTTTTAGTGGTTTAGGGTTGGCAAAGCAATTATTTATTTTTTTGCCGAATATGGGTTAGCATAGGTGCTTTTCACACTCAAACCCTCTCCTGGATGACTGTGAATACATAATCATGCTGTATCGATGAAAATTGGTGCAATGTTAATAAATGCTCTTGAATCTTGAATCTTGAATCTTGAACTGTCTTGAACTTTGAACTGTCCAGCAAGACCCATGGAGGCCGCATGATCCAAGTGAACCCTAGCTGCATCAGAGAAGGACTAACATGAGATCTGATCCAAGAGAAACTTGGTACTGACATGCTACAAACATACACATAACATAACTCCCATTTACTATCACCTCATTTTAGATACTGTACTGTAGTCCCTCGCTACTTCATGGTTTGACTTTCACGCACTCGCCCTTTCGTGGTGTTCAACATAAAACTGTAAACGACATACAATTGTCAACTTTAATATTATGCATGTGATTGGAACAGTATGG
>JBBPBX010073122.1:0-10680 GCA_038048925.1 Garcialebias charrua | reverse complement strand
TTTATATCCTCCTGAGACCTGTCACATATATTTTGTCCTTTATAGTGGACATATGGTTCACCTTCATCTTCTATTCCTTTTTTGAGTTACGCTATCAAGCCCTCCTGTACTCTTTAGAGGACGTCCTGGGCTTTCCAGGGATATCTCATGTGAAAGGTTTGCATGCTGGAAAGCCCCTTTTTTTCCTAAATCAAAATGGCCGGTATACAAGCAACAACATTTTATGGAAAGAGGAGAGGTAAATCAAGTATTTACCATATTTTCCGGAATATAGGTCGTGCTTTTTTGTCTGTTTTGCATGCCCTGCGACCTATATTTAGCTGCGACCTATTTATGGCTTTTTATCACTTTCGGCCGCTAGGGGCGCATGGTAGTACCAGTTTCGGCCGCTAGGGGCGCATGGTAGTACCAGTTTCGGCCGCTAGGGGCACATGGTAGTACCAGTTTCGGCCACTAGGGGGGCATGGTAGTACCACTTTCGGCCGCTATGGGCGCTAAAGAGACCTGTAGTCTATTTACCGGTACCTGCAGATGTGCGTGCCTGGAGGCGTTAACTGTTTGTGTATTGAGGATAAAAACCCATCACCCAAGCGACATCTCTGAGAGTGAGTGGGAGAATACAGAAGAATACAGACGAACAGAAGAACAGAGAGAACAGAAGAGCCATGCCACCCAAAAGAAGGTCCTACACCGCCGACTTTAAACTTGAGATTGTTAAATTCAGCCAAGAGCAAGGGGGAGGGACCAGAAAGGTGTCTCTGTTCAAAATTTTTCTAAGTCCAGCGTTTTCCAGAAACTATATACAGCAGCTTTAAATTTTAATGAAATTCAGCTTGCGCTGAAAAGCGGGTCTGTTTTCTGGGTGCGCGCTTTGTGTTATTAACGTTCTAAAATAAGCTGATTTGTAATCATTTACTAACAAAAATTAAACAGAGACCCACTAACATATATACTGTAGTCAGCTAACAAATATTTTTTAGGCGTTTCTGTAGTTAAATTTTAATGAAATTCAGCTCGCGCTAAAAAGCGGAAATGCTCTGTATGGGTCCGCGCTTCGTGTTATAAACATTCTAAAATAAGCTGATTTGTAATTATTTATTAACAAAATTAAACAGAGACACACTAACATATATATTCAGCTAACCATTTTTTTTTTTTTTGGCGTTTCTGTAGTTAAATTTTAATGAAATTCAGCTCACGCTGAAAAGCGGAAATGCGGAAATGCTCTGTATGGGTGCGCGCTTTGTGTTAGTAACGTTCTAAAATAAGCTGATTTGTAATAATTTATTAACAAAAATTAAACAGAGACCCACTAACATATATAATAATAATAATAATAATAATAATGTCATATTTTTGTCATCTATGCATGTTTCCACACAAGACGAAATTTGACTCTGCATTTAACCCAATCACCACCAGGTGGCAGCGGGCAGCTATAGAAAGCGCGCCGGGGAGCAGTGTGATTAGATGTGCTGCTCAAACACACCACAAAACTATGCCGTGACTGGGGTTCGAACCAGGGTCCTCCGGGTCCCAAGTCCAGTTCCCTTGCCACTACACCATCTTGGCCACTCATATATTCAGCTAACAATTTTTTAGCCGCTTCTGTAGTTAAATTTTAATGAAATTCAGCTCGCGCTGAAAAGCGGAAATGCTCTGTATGGATGCGCGCTTCGTGCTACTAACGTTCTAAAATAAGCTGATTTGTAATAATTTATTAACAAAAATTAAATAGAGACACACTAACATATATATTCAGCTAACAATTTTTTTTTTTGCGTTTCTGTAGTTAAATTTTGATGAAATTCAGCTTGCGCTAAAAAGCGGAAATGCCCTGTATGGGTGCGCACTTGGTGTTATTAACGTTCTAAAATAAGCTGATTTGTAATCATTTATTAACAAAAATTAAACAGAGACACACTCTTACAATAATGTCAGCTAACAAATATATTTTTTAGGTGTTTATCCTGCTAAAATTACATGCAGGTCTGTTCGCTGCTACTGCATGTCTGGTGCTGCGCGTGCACGTTTTGTTTCATCAGACGTGGCGAAACAAATTTTAAAACCCAGCTCATTTCACAATTACGTTCTTTTAGTAAGGAAAAGTTCCGCTCAGACACATATTTGCTATAATTTTTATCAAACAAATAATTGTTTTTAAGTGTTAATCTTCTCAAAGCCTTGCTGTGCGCTCCTGTGGCAGACATTTGCAGCAGAGCTAAACACTCGGTCCGTGTTTACGGGTTGTCTCAGCGGTGACGCGTCACGTCAGCGGTGGATGACGCATTACGTCGGCGGTGACGTAGGTGCGATCTATATTTAGGTGCAACCCGTTTATGGATTTTACCAAATTTTTTGCAATAATTGGGCAAAACATTAAAATTACATGCAGGTCTGTTCGCTGCTACTGCATGTACTGCACTTTGAGATTTTTATTAATGAAAAGTGCATTATAAATTGAATTCATTATTATATTATTCTTATTAAAACGACCTGTATTCCGGTGCGACCTATAGTCAGGAAAATACGGTAATTTAATCTTTATCAACTAATTCCACATTTTTGGCAATCATTTAAACTTTTATCAGCCTCATTCAGCAAAAACTGTTCCCCCGACATCCCTTTAGTAACTTTAGCTTCTGTCTGCTTGTTTTACCATACCATACCATACCATTTTATTTATAAAGCACTTTAAACAGGAACAAGTCCACACCAAAGTGCTGGACAAACAAACACGCAACAGGCAACACAGACAATGAAGTACAACACGAAAAACATAAAAACATTGCAGATCATAAATCAAACGATCCAATACAAATCAGCTGGCATTGAAAGCGATGGAGTAGTAGTGAGTTTTTAACCGGGATTTGAAAACCGAGAGGGAGGGGGCCTGTTTGATGAGCAGCGGTAACTCGTTCCAGAGTCTTGGGCCTGCTACAGAGAACGCCCTGTCACCCCTGCGCTTAAGGCGAGTTTCTGGAACTATTAAGAGTACCTGATCCTCTGACCTCAAAGCACGTGGAGGGACATATGGGTGTATCAGATCCGAGAGATAGGCGGGGGCGAGACTGTTCAGCGATTTGTAGACATACATGAGAATTTTGAATTGGATTCGAAGATGAACCGGTAGCCAGTGAAGGGAGGCCAAGACTGGTGTAATGTGCTCTCTTTTGCGTGTGCTGGTTAAAAATCGGGCAGCTGCGTTCTGAACCAGTTGTAATCGTGCAATGGTGGCTTGACTGACGCCAAACAGAAGTGAATTGCAGTAATCAAGCCTAGATGTAATGAATGCGTGAATCACTGTCTCCAGGTGCTTTTTGGATAATATGGGCTTCAGCTTAGACAGACGCCTCAGCTGGAAAAAACAGGATTTGACGATCATGTTTACATGACTGTTGAGTTTCATGGAAGGATCCATTATCACTCCCAGATTTTTGACTTTTTGTTTTTCGGATAGGGGTAGAGCAGACAGGTCAATGCAGTGGTTTGAGGTTGTGTCATTGGGAAGGAACAATATGGCTTCAGACTTCTTATCATTGAAGCTTAAGAAATTTAAAGCCATCCAGTCCCTGATGTCAGCCAGGCAGTCGAGCAGAGGTTGAATAGAGCCTGTACCATTTTGTCTTAGGGGGAAGTAGATTTGACAGTCATCAGCGTAGAAGTGGAAAGGTATATTGTGTTTCCGGAAAATAGCACCGAGTGGCAGCAGGTATAAGGAGAACAAGAGAGGACCCAGGATGGACCCCTGCGGAACCCCCCATTTAAGAGCCGCCACTGCAGAAGTAAAATCATTGATGGACACACAAAAAGACCTGTCAGAGAGGTAGGATCTGAACCAGTTTAGGGCTGATCCTGAGATGCCCACCCACTGCTCCAACCTAGCAATGAGGATCTCATGGTCGATGGTGTCAGAAAGCGGATGTGAGGTCCAATAGGACAAGCAGCACAGAGTCACCAGTATCTGTGGATAGGAAGATGTCGTTAAAAACCTTCAGTAGGGCAGTCTCAGTGCTGTGGAGGGATTTGAAGCCAGAAGCCAGTTTTGGCTACTATTCAGCTGTTTAAAGCAAATTCCAGCTTTCTTCAGATAATTTCATCTTTATTGTGCTCATTTCTGCCTGTTTCAGCCTTAGTGGGCACAATTAAGCTCTCTCCACTTCCTTTGGGAAAATTAAAATTCTTTCTGCATTTCTTTAGCTACTACTGTATTCAGCTGTTTTATAGAAAAACTAGGATAACTCTGCCATTTATAGAGCTATTCAGATGAAACTTGGCATATGGTAGCTGACAAAGATCCCTATGGACCAGGGGTGTCAGAGTCAAATACACCAAGGGCCAAAAAAAAAAATTGCTACAAGCCAAGGGCCGGACTGGTTCAATGTTCATATTGAAATGATTTCACATAGCCTATTGAACCAAGACCTAACAGACTGTCTATTATTTAAGGATTAAATTAATAAAACAACATTTTCTTATGGATCTGTCAGTAATTTCAAGTGAAAACATTTTTTAACAGGCAAACAGCAAAAAATTTAATTGTTTAAAAATATATATATATATATATATATATATATATATATATATATATATATATATATATATATATATATATATATATATATATATATATGGGAGTGGTGGCGCAGAGGTTAAGAAGGTGCGCTTGTGATCGGAAGGTCGCCGGTTCAAGCCCCGGTACCGACAACATCAAAGATGTGGGTGGGGTACGTGAAATGGTCACACTTGTCTCCACCCTCATCTGCCCCACTCTGGGCCCTTGAGCAAGGCCCTTAACCCACACCATCTGCTCCCCTGGGAACCCTAGATATCAGCTCTCTGCTCCACACAGAGGGCTGTGGTTGCTCGGTGGTCTGTGGTTGCGTCAGGAAGGGCATCCGGCGTAAAAACTGCCAAATCTTCGTGCGACCAGTTCGCTGTGGCGACCCCTAACGCAGGGAAAAAAGCCGAAAGAAGAAAAAAAAAAAATATATATATATATATATATATATATATATATATATATATATATATATATATATATGTATATATATATATATATATATATATATATATATATATATATGTTTCTTAATATCAAGATAAATGCATAAATAAAAGTGCATGCATTATAAACTGAAAATGCATTATTGTGCAGCTCTATGATCCTTCTGATCACCACTTTCAAATAGGAAAATAAGAAAATAAATCAAATCAGTTGTATTCTTTCTCATGGCTCTGTCCCCGAGTCCATTCAACTGAAAAGTAAATATAAATAAATAAAATACAATAAAATAAAATACATAAATCTATGGCACACAGCCAAAACAATACTTCCTTCAAAGAAAAATCACGTCTTGTAGAAACAAATGTAAAAATTTAACTGAATTAAAAACTGAAAATTTGTTACAGCTCTGTGATGCTCACTTATCTGAGGCTGATACTTGGAGGTGCCTCATCTTTTGTACAAGTTCATCAATGTTTGGGGTTAGGCTCTGAGCTGAGGAAATCCTCAGGATTGATTACCTCCGTGAACATGTAGTCTGCCTCCCACCTGGCTTGAAACCCCTGTTCTCTGTGTCCACCTTACGTTTAGCCATTTTTGAGGAGGGGTGCAAATGTAGCTGAAAGTTGATCTCTGCTCTGACTGCTGATGAATAATGAAGCCACTTGTGCACGCTGCAGTGACTGCACGAGCTACCTGCCTAAATAAAGGTTGAATGATTAGGCATACAGCTGTCTTGTGACTTTTTATTAATATACTGTACTTTTTTATGATTGTTTACTGTTGGCTGCAAGTATGAAGCTGTGAAATCCTTCATTTTCTACAGCTGATAGCTGTTGGTCATTAATTATGATGAAGTTCAGCAACTTCTCTGTTGAGCTCCAAGCTTCAGCTGTGTGTTTTTATTGTTCAGTCTGGGAGTATTGTCGCTCCTACGAGATTATCAGGTCGGTGTAGACGCGGTTGAACAAGAAAAAAAACACAGCTGAAGACATGGAGCTCGAATGAGGGACAGGCTGAATGATCCGAGACCGGGACGCGCGGCTGGCTCGTACTGCTCGGTTCAGCGAGAGTGTCGTCTCGCTGAACTAACTTGAGCGCGGTTTAAAGTGGCGCTATGGCTCTGCAGACATTGCACGTTGCTGTCTTATGGTATTTAGTGTAAAATACATCCACACAGCGGACATGTTACGATGAACAGTTGGCTAACTGTTAGCTAAAATGTTACTCACCGAGTCTGCACGTTGGAGCTGCTGGCTGCAAACTATGGAATGGATTTCCTGAATTTGAGGCGGGTCTCATTACTCTGGGTTCATGAGACACGACTCCGTTCCGAAAATCCATTCCATAGTTTGATCGACTCCGTGCCGTGTACAAAACACCAGCGGGCGGCTGTGGCTTGCGGGCCGGATCTAATAGTTATTAAATATCATCCAGGGGGCCATAAATAATTGCTTTGCGGGCCGGATCTGGCCCGCGGGCCGGCACCATATGTGCTATAGACTGATTGAAAATCAAAAATCCAAGATGGCCACCTTAGCAAAAAAGTAAAATACTTTAGTCTAGATCAACCAATTTTAGTCATATTTAGCTGAAAGTTGGTGTAATTATAGCAGAATGTTTCCCATCAAATGCTACATGAAAATCAAAAATCCAAGATGGCCACCAAGACAACTTTGTATGGATTTAACCCAGCCATTTCTACATGTACAGAGCTGAAATTTGGTGAGGTTGTAGCTGAGAATGTTCCCTATCACATACTTCATCCAAATCAAAAATCCAAGAAGGCCACCTTAGCTAAAATTGAGAAGAAAAAAAAAAGCAATAACTCGTTTATTTTAGTAGCCTGGCCCTCGCCTTCCTGCACAGCTCCGCTCAATTCTCATTTCCCTTCACTGCACAGTCTGGGACTTCTCTCATAGACAACGATTTCTCCGGTAGATTTTTGACCGGACCAATCAGAGAACAGAAGGGGCGGAGTTTTTGGCCCCTAACCCACGCCCCCACCTGTCCCAGCGCAGCCAGCGAGCAGCCGCATGTTCTCATTCAAAGCGATGCAAAGCGATGCAGGACTGTTTTATATGTGACACAAATTTATTAATTTCCCCTTCTTAATCCCTTATCTGGAGTTTTCTTTTGTTTTTTTTCCCAAAAGTCAAGTAATCGCTCCCTCCTCCTTCTCCTCCTCACCCTCCGCTGAGTGAAATGAACAAGGAAATGCCTCAGGTTGTCACGAGAGACTTAAAGTCAGGTTTTACGTTGCTGCCCGTCACTATTCCCATGTAGACATACACCTCTCTGGAACAATCCTGACATTCAAAAAGAAAATAATATGTTAAATTTCACAGATTGGAGAATGAAAGGTATTGAATGTCTGGAACACATATTTGAGGGTATAGACTTTATTCCATTTAATAAATTAATAATACAATATGACATTGATAATAAATATTTCCTACAATACCAACAAATTAAGTCAATTGTAAAAAAGAAATTTAAGCTTAATAAAACATTGTTGGAAACACCAACATGTGTGTTAGAGTTTATTAATTTTCAACCACCCAAATTATTATCTAAAATATACAAAAAATTGTCTAGAATCGATGACTCGATAGCACTACCTGTTGAAAAATGGGAGTCAGATTTATCAATCAACTTTGAACAAAAAATTTGGTCTCAAGTATGTTCAAATACTTTTAAATTGACTAGAATCTCCAATTTACAATTAATACAATATAAGGTTCTCTATAGAGTACATTATACAGGTCAGCGAATGTTTAAGATGGGCTTTACACCATCTAACAAGTGCTCACAGTGCATAAGTAATACACCTGATGATTATATTCACGCGCTCTGGTTCTGTCCACCCGTTCAGAGGTTCTGGGTACAGGTATGTGAAGACTTGTCTAAATGTTTGAAATTTAATATCCCACTCTCTCCATCTGTTTGCTTATTGGGTATCTTTGAAGATGTTATACTAGAAAAAAATACATCCTATATGCTTTTCACTGCCTTATGCATCGCAAAGAAAACCATACTCGTAAATTGGAAAAATAAAAATAATCTTAGCATTAATCAGTATAAAAATCTTCTGTTAGATCATATTAGTTTGTAGTTTTTTATTAGTTTGTATTAGTTATGTACCTTGTGTACATAATCTCGTTTTCATCACATGTACCACATGCGGTGCAAATGACAATAAAGACTCTCTGACTCTGACTCTGACTCTAGTCTTGAAACAGCATCTGCCGACACATTGGATCAATCTATTGGCATTCTTTGATCGGCTCCGTTACGTAGTGAGGGTGGGGGGTCTGGGATGTGGCCTTGTGGGGCATTGGGACTGGAGGGGGGGAGGTTGGGGTTTGGGGCGCCGGGGGGTTGGGGCTGCTTGGGCGGGGAGGACCTTGTCTTCGACCTGGGGAGGACCGGGGGGGTTCTGGGGGATATCTGCTAGGGACGGCATGCGGGCCCTCGGGTGGTCGGTGGCGGCGGTCATGGGTCGCCGGTCGGTGACCCGGCTGTGCTGGGGTGGTTTCGGGGCGGGTGCCGGAGGCTTGGGACTCTGGGGGCGTGTCGTCCCCGGGCTTGGGCCTGGTGGGGGTCGGGGGTCTTGGGCTCTGGCGGGCGGGTCGCCGGGCTATGGGCTGGCTGGCGCTCTGGTGCCCGGCTCTGGCCGGGGGCTCTCGGCTCGCTGGTGGGTTGGGGTTCATATGCTGGGGGGTGGGTGTCTGGGGGCGTGACTGGTGGCCAATGGGAGGGGGCGGGCAAACCCAGCCTGGGTGTCTAATGTGTTATGTGTTCTGAAAGTTGTTAATATGAAGGGTGGGTGTAGTATTTCTTCTGGGGTGGGGATTAAGTGGATGTCCTTGATGATGGTCTTGGACTATGCTTGGCCGGTGTGCGGGCCCTGGTTGGGGCCTGTTCTTGGTGCTTCCTGGCTCTGTCGGCGGTTGGGCGGGCGCTCTTGGCCGTGTCGTCCATGTGGGATTTTGTGTCTTCTTGGACGGCGGGCTGACTGCGGTTCGCAGGGGTCACGGCGGCCCTGGTGGGTGTGGGCTGTTGGTTCTGCTGTTGGCGGCCCTCGGGGCCGTGTCCTCTCTGGTCTTGGCTCAATGGCCTGGCGGTCGGAGAGGTGTTTCTTTTTCCTCGCTCCTTGGGTGGACCTTGGCGAGCTGGGGGGGTACGCAGGGTCAGCGGGGGAGCTGACTCGCTGTGGGAGCACTGTTCCTGCAGATATTTTTCTCCCCATCCCTCAACACGCACCTCCGCCCTCTTCATCTTAAATTAATACATGTAGGGAATTTGAGTCTCGGGTGTGCTGCAATGGTTTTACATCTCTGTTGTTCAGAGCACCTGGGACTCAATTTTATATACACTTTAGACATTCATTCATAAACATCTTCATAAAAGTCACATATAGGGAATGGAGTGAGCACTATGGCTATGGGTGGCGGGATGACATCAATCTCGCCCCCATGCCTATGCTCACTCAACATTATGCATCTAGACAATTAGGGCCTGGGTTAGAGTTGGAGTGGAGGGGAAACTGGTATAATGCCAGCCTTTGCTCCTTCTCTTTCCTTTTTAAATACACTTTACAACAACACTCACCAACAGTACATTTGGGGACGGGGGTGTGTGTGTCGGGGTCTTGATTTGTTAATTTCAATTTTATTTATTTATGTATTTATTTATATATATATATATATATATTTTATTTATTTTTCTCTTACCCCCCTGGTTGCCTGGCGGACATTCTGGGGGTGGGCCGTCAGGGGTTGTGCTGGGGTGTGGGGGGGTTCGGGGCCTGCGGGTTTGCCGTGGGCGGGACTGGCAGTGCGCTCCCCCTGGGGCTGCTTGGGCTCGGGTGTCCTGTCCTGTCGGCGGGGCGCGGGGTGGGCCGGATCTTGGATGTCTGCTACTCTCCACCCCAGAATGAATGGGCCTACCTCCTGGGTTTGGATGTGGGCTGCCCCATGTAGGGAGCAGGTACATGTCTTGGACCTGGGGGGTATAGAGTGTGCATCGGGATTATGAATGGAGCGTGTCGTTATTGTTTGTCTTTCTATGACTGAGGGTGAGGATGAGGGTGGGTCTGAATGAGTGTGTCTGTGTATGAATGTTTAAGTGTCAGGCTGGGACTTGGACTGCCCCCTCTCTGATACTTCTGAGGCTACCTAGTGTCGCGCTCCTGCCACGTGGCCCCCTGGTGGGTGTTCCTCTGCCTGCGGGCGTGCTTGGGGCCCTCACTATCTGGGGCTGGGCGCTTGGGCGTTTGTCA
Organism: Garcialebias charrua; assembly: GCA_038048925.1. Classification (NCBI taxonomy): domain Eukaryota; kingdom Metazoa; phylum Chordata; class Actinopteri; order Cyprinodontiformes; family Rivulidae; genus Garcialebias; species Garcialebias charrua. Next base: position 391 of record JBBPBX010073122.1, on the reverse strand, counting down.
GCTCGGCCTGGTGGCTGCCTGGTGGGGCTCGGGTCCTCTGGTCCTGTCGGGTCTGGACCTGAGGGATGGGCGTCCCCGGTGCCCGAGCCTCGGTGACCGGCCCTGGGGCTACGTCGGTGCAGCGGGCTCCGGCGGGGGCCTGTGTATTGTCGCTGTTGACCCCGGGGGGTCATTGTGTGTGGTCCCTGGTGGGGTTCGTCCGGTTCTTCCACTTGGTCGGATCTGGGGAGTGGACGAGTGGCTCGTCCTGTTCGGGTGGTCCTGGGGACTCTGGGCTCGGGGTCCTTCCTGGGGTCTTGGGCTTTGATCGCCCTTTCGTCTGTCTCGGGCTTTGGGGGGACGGATCTCTGATGCTTCACAATCGCTACTAAATGTTCTATTGGAGGAACCT
>JBBPBX010073121.1:5964-17902 GCA_038048925.1 Garcialebias charrua | reverse complement strand
CAGAGCTGGACTTTTATTTTGTTTTTTTGCCAAAAGTCAAGTGATCGCTTCATCCTTCACTGACAGGAATGAGGAAATGGATTTGTCACGACTCACGAGCGAATTAAATCATGTCCAACGTGGCTGCGTGAACCTCTGCTGATTTCAGGGTGTTTTTGTGTTGTTGGACGAGTGATTCATGGTTTTATTATATTTTTTAGAACGTTTTATTATCATATAATCACAGAACTTCGCAGCGCAGAGACAGGACATGTAGTGGGGGCGGAGCATTCCAGACATACCAGACCTGCACTGACAGACATGAGGAAGTCACGAGCGAATTAAATCATGTCCAACGTTGCTGCGTGAACCTCTGCTGATTTCTGCTGGTTTTTGTGTTGTTGGACAAGTGCTCCATGGTTTTATTATATTTTTTAGAACGTTTTATTAACATATAATCACAGAATATTGAAGCGCTCCGAGCGGACATTCAGCAGGGGCGGAGCTGCAGAACTCAAGTTCAACAGAGAACGGACTGTGGCTCCCCCTCAGAGTCATATATGGCTCTGAGGGGGAGGGAGCAGAATGCTTTTACCTGCTGGAAATTTTTCTAAGTCCCAGCGTTCTCCAGAAATTACATAGTGAACCTTTAACGATACCCCTATATTCACTGTGGTCTGTTATCGGTTTCTCGGCACCACCATCACCCAGGACCACAAGCTGATGTTCAGCTCCCTCGTCAAAAAGGCTCAGCAGAGGATGTACTTCCTGCAACAGCTGAGGAAAGCCAAGCTGCCAGCCAAGCTGACAGTGCAATTCTACACGGCCATCATCGAGCCCGTCCTCTGCTCTTCCATCACAAGCCGTTTTCGCACTGCACAGCCCTCCCGGCCCAGCTCGTCCCGGGTTGCCCCTGAGCACAGCCTGGCCCGCCCCCGCTCATTTTGCAGTGTGCGGAGAGCCGCCTTGAAGTGGGTGGGGAGTTCTTGTGAGCGCGCGTTCTTGTGTGCGCGCTTGATGTTATTTACGTTCTAAAATAAGCTGATTTGTAATCAGTTATTAACTAAAATTAAACTCAGAAACACTAATATATATATTCAGCTAACACATATATTTTTAGGCGTTTCTGTAGTTATATTTTAATGAAATTCAGCTCGCGCTGAAAGGCGGACATGCTCTGTGTGGGTGCGCGCTTCGTGTTATTTACGTTCTAAAATAAGCTGATTTGTAATCAGGTATTAACAAAAATTAAACTCAGAAACACTAACATATATATTCAGCTAACATATATTGACCTTGATATAAGGCTAAACTGAAATCCATGTAAAGGTTATAAAATAGCCTTTGAATGAACCACTATAAAATGTTTGAGACTAGAGTTTTTCAAGATAAAAATCCACTTTGGTTTTTGCTACCCTCGGATTAGTTGTTAACGTCCGAATCTGGTCAAAATAATGTTGCTTTCCAAATATCTTGGAAGTTCAAAGTAAGACCTGTGAATGGCATACAACACAGACATGTTCCAGTTTTTTAAATATTTTATATTGCTTTATAATGTAGCTGTTTTTGTTTCCTTTTTTAAAGCTGCTATATGTAACTTTTCTAACAATATTTTTTAAACATGTTTTTTCACTCTGTCCCTATCTCCTGACAGACTGATGTTAGACAAGTAATCTCTGAAAAAAACTATAGTCCCCTTGCTTCTCTAAAAGCATTAAAAAAAACACAGTGACCCGCCGTTAACCAGCCAATAAAAACAGTTTTTAACCAGCCAATAAAAACAGAGCTTCTCACTTCTCACGCTCCTAACCCACGCCCCCGCCTGTCCCAGCCCGCAGCGGCCGCGCACGTTCTCGTTCAAAGGATTGCAAAGCGATGCAAAACTGTTTTGTATGTGACACAAATGTATTAAATTCCCCTTCTTCATCCCTGATCTGGACTTTTCTTTTGTGTTTTTTTTTGCCAAAAGTCAAGTGATCGCTTCCTCCTCCACTGATTCATGACTGAAATTATGAGGAAATGAATTTGTCACGAGCGAATTAAACTCGGGTTCAACGTGGCTGCGCGAGGCTCTGCAGATTTACTGGTGTTCTGGTGTGTTGGACCAGCGCTCCATGTTTTTGTTTTATTTTTTAGAATGTTTTATTAACATATAAACACAGAAATTTGCAGCGGCTGCGACAGGACATGAAGTGGAGGCGGAGCAAAGGAAGTTGAGCTGAATTTCAGCGAGAGCGAGCAGAGCCATATATGGCTCTGAGGGGGAGGGACCAGAAACGTGTCTCTGTTCAAAATTTTTCTAAGTTCCAGCGTGTTCCAGAAATTACATATAGTAGCTTTAATGTCAATCATTCATCTGCAAATGACTCTGTGGATTACTACAACCAATCTCTCCAAGAGCTTCTGGACCTGCATGCTCCCTTGAAGACAAGACTGGTGTCTTTCTCCCGTTCAGCCCCCTGGTACACTGGTGAGCTGTGCAGGATGAAGGCAACTGGCCGTGCTATTGAGAGACGTGTAAAATCATCTGGTCTCTCTGTACGTAAGCAGGCATATACAGAACATCAGAAAGCGTACGCTATTCTCTTAAAGAAGCACGCTCCAAATATTATTCTAACATCATCAACAACTGCCCTGGAAACTCTAAACAGCTCTTCTCCACAATAACTCGTCTGCTTAATCCCATTAAACAAACTCCTGATGAATCTGTTCAAAAATGCAACCTGTTCCTTTCATCATTTCAAAACAAAGTTGACACTATCAGATCTCAGCTCCACAACCTCCCTGATCTTCGTTCGCCATCTACCCGTCTGCATTCTGGGTCCCTGAGCAGCTTTGATGTTGTTGTTCAGAGTGAGGTGGAGTCCATCATCAAGAAAATGAAGCCTTCATCCTGCGCCCTGGATCCCTTCCCCTCGTCTCTCATAAAATCCAATCACTCTGCAATTAGCCCATTAATCACACAAATAATAAATCAGTCTCTACAATCTGGTCATGTTCCACTGCCTCTAAAAACTGCCATCATTAGGCCTCTTCTGAAAAAATCTAATTTGGATCCCGACATTTTTTCTAATTACCGCCCAATTTCCCACCTCCCATTTCTGTCTAAAGTGCTGGAAAAAGCAGTTGCTGCTCAGCTGCAGGACCACCTACAGCAACACTCTCTGTATGAGAAGTTCCAGTCTGGATTCAGAGTAGCTCACAGTACTGAGACTGCATTGCTGAGAGTTACCAATGATGTCCTCATGGCTGCTGACACTGGTTCTCCCTCCATCCTTGTCCTCCTTGACCTCACTGCAGCTTTCGACACTGTGGACCATAGTATCCTCCTCCACCGTCTTCATGTGGAGGTCGGTCTCTGTGACACTGTCCTGGACTGGTTCAAATCTTTCCTCTCCGATAGGCTGGAATGTGTTAGTCTTGGCAATGCCACTTCCCAGACAGTCGGTGTCTCCTGTGGTGTCCCTCAAGGGTCAGTTCTGGGGCCCCTGCTGTTTTCCCTTTACATGCTGCCTTTAGGTCAAATTATTAATCAGTTCAACATTTCTTTTCACTGCTATGCCGACGACACACAGCTTTACATCAGGACTGGATCATCCTCATCATCCCCATCTCCATCTTCACTCACTGCCCTCTCTGCCTGCCTGGAGGAAATAAGGGCATGGATGAATCAGAACTTTCTTCAATTAAACTGCTCCAAGACTGAGGCCATAATGATTGGCACCCCTCACCAGATACAAACATCAACTTTAACAACAATCTCCTTCTCTGGTCAAGACATCCCCCTCTCCACCTCTGTTACAAATCTTGGAATAAAAATGGACTCTCATCTTACATTTGAAAATCACATTAAGCATCTGTTTAAAACCTGCTTCTTCCATCTTCGAAACATCTCCAGACTTCGCCCATCTCTGACTTTTTCTGATGCTGAGAAACTCGTCCATGCCTTTGTCTCCTCCAGGCTCGACTACTGCAACTCCCTGTTTATTGGAATCCCTGGCAAAAATCTTCAGAAGCTTCAATATATTCAAAACAGTGCAGCAAGGATTTTATTGAGAGCTCGTAAATTTGAACATATTACACCCATTCTCCATAACCTCCATTGGCTTCCTGTCACCTACAGAATTCAGTACAAAACTGCTCTCATTACACATCAATGCTTACACGGAACTTCACCTGATTATCTAAAGGACATTCTTGCACCATACTCATCCACCCGGTCTCTACGGTCACAGAACAGTCATCTACTTCACATTCCGAGAACCAAATTAAGGACCATGGGAGACCGGGCTTTCAGTGTGGCTGCCCCCCGCCTGTGGAACTCTCTTCCTGACTGCCTGAGAGCTCCACAGTCACTGGTTGACTTTAAGAGCGGCTTGAAGACCTTTCTTTTTAACCGAGCATACTCTGCCTCCTCATGATTCTATCTTTGATCTTAGTTGATACTGTTATTGATTTTACTTGTTTTATTGACGTTTTAATTCTGTGCACTTTGTAGCACTTTGAGATTTTCATTAATGGAAAGTGCGTTATAAATTAAATTCATTATTATTATTATCACCTGTATACTTTTTTTAACTTGTTTTAAAAAATCTGTATGCCCCTCTCATGATTGTCTATTGTTGTCGCTGTTGTCATCATTCTTTGTTGAAAACAGGTCTCTCTTGTAAATGAGTCCTCGGGGCTCAATGGGATTAACCTGTCTAAATAAAGGTTGATTGAATATTCAACATCACTTGAGGTAAAGTCTGCATCTGGACCTGGAAGGTACATTCTACCTGATTCCAGTTGAGAACCTTGGCCTCCAACTTAGAGGGGCTGAGTCTCATCCCAAACATTTTATATTCAGGTACAAACCACCCCAGGTAGACAAGTGTTAGAAATAATCTCTTTCACTAACGTTGTTTAGTCAAAAGAACCACAGACTCGCGGCAGGTGAAGATTTTTAACCAGCTTTGTACTAGCCAATGTTCCTCAAGAACAAGATCCTGGAGAACTGGTATCGCCTTGGAGTTCTGCATCTGGTGGACAGTGATGAAACAAGACTTTTAACGTCTTTTGAGCCTGTAAATATAATTTGTCTGGGAAAACGGAGTTATCTTCAGTTGAGCTCTTTTCTCAGAGCTAGCCTCAGTCCTGATATCAGACCACCTATTTTTACTGATGTCGGGAAACTAATTCATGAAGGAAGAACTTGTACATTTATTTCTAAAATGTACTCTTTTCTGTTGAGCAGTGGTCCCAAAACCAATTTTCACAGGTCAAGAAAGAGGGGAGTGTCAGATTTGAACATCACAATTGATGAACATTTACGCTCAGATTTATTCCAGGACCGTCTATCAGCTACTATCTCTGCCCGCTTCAGATTATCATTTGATACCCCAGTTATATCTTACCCCTCAAAACCTGCACAGATCCAAACCTGATCTGTCAGAAACGTGCTTCTGGTGTGACGCAGAGGTCTTACACTACACTGCACCTGGCTTTTTTCAAAGGTCAGGCCTTTATGGCTTGACCTTTGAGGTTTGTCAACCAAAATCTCAGGAATGCAGTAACTTTTCCCGGACTGTAAGATAAGTTTATATGTCGGAAGCACGCTTGGGAGAAGTGATAGTCATCCATTTCAGAAGGTTTATTTTACTCATATGTAAGGTACAAAAATCACTACAGCATTGGTCCATGCCTAAGATCATGAGGTCCCAGGAAAATGGCCACGAGCTACGACCCATACATACATTTCTTTCAGAACTGGGCACACCTCCAGGAAGTAGTCATCACTGACAACCTATGGGAAGTCCCTATACTACAACATGCGACCAGCTCTCTGCCAATGATCCTTGTTCTTAAAATATAAAAACACTAGTGTTTGTCTGTTGAAGAAATGCAGGCATGTAAATGAAAGTCCTTCCTACTGTAAACAGGAAATGGTAACAATCCGCCTTGTCTGTTTGCACATTAAATTGTATTCTATAAGAATTTTCATACAAATAATCACATACAGTATTTCAATAAGATAATCAGAAAGTCAGAGTCAGAGAAACTTTACTGACATTGCAACAAGTACAACGTGAATATGAACGCACAGTCATCCTGAAGAGGACTAAGTGTGTGAAGCTGCAGCTGTCTTATCAGCGCGGCCATCTCATCCGTATCAGAATGATGGTCTCAGATATGAAAAGGGGAAGAACCATGAGGGTTAATAGTGGTATTACAAAAAAGATATTTCACATATTGTCTATTAGGACACGATATGAGACATCAAAAAACTCTACCAGCAAGCAACAGTTAATACAAATCACATTTGCATTTGAGGTCAAAGCAGTGAGATTAGTCCATGAGCCTTGTTCAGATTAGCCACAGTTCTGTTGATGTCACCAGCCAGCCTTATCTGTTAAGTGCACACAGAGAGTTCTCGGGGGGGGGGGGTTGCGTCAGATGCAGTTGTTTATTCCTCAGTTGCTCAAAACCCAGGGGAAATTTATAGTCAACCTTTCCAAGGCTGTTTGGGAAGTCTGATTAGAGATAAGCATGAATTATTTTCATTTCAGGTAGACAGTGTACTTTTCCTACAGCCTTGAGTCCAGATGGGCGATCCAAATCCAATATGCTCCGATTGTGGGAAACTTTCACCGACCCAAGCTACGAGTCCTCTTCCAGATGTAGACCCCCTGGCCGCACACGAGTCCCAAACCCTGCTGGTGGCAGGGTATAATATATCCATCCATGCATCTTCCGCTTGTTCCAAAGTCAGGTTGCGGCACCATCTTGAGTAGTGAGGTCCAGACATGTCTTTCCACAGTTACCTCTTCCAGCTCTTCTGGAAGGACTTCAAGGTGTTCCCAGGTCAACCGAAAGACAGTCTCTCCAGCATGTCCTGGGTCTTCCCCTGGGTCTCCTCCCAGTCAGACATGCCCAAAGCACTACCCTGGGTAGGCACCCAGGGAGCATCCTTACCGGATGCCCAAACCACCTCAACTGGCCCCTCCAGATGTGGAGGAGCAGTGGTTCTACTCGTAGTCTCTCCTGATAACTTAACTTCTCACCCTATCTCTAAGGGAGAGTCGAGCTACTCTTTGGAGGAAACTCATTTCAACCTCCTGTATCAACAATCTCATTCTTTCAGTAACTACCCAGAGTTCATGACCAGAGGTGAGGGGAGGAACGTAGACCGACCAGCAAACAGAGAGCTTTGCCTTACCATTCAGCTCCCTCTTAACTACAGTGGACTGGCACAGAGTCCACAATACTGCAGATGCTACTCCATTCCGTCAATCTCACGCTCCATTCTTCTTTCACTCATGAACAAAACCCTGATATACTTGAACTCCTCCACTTGAGGCAGAACCTCACCCTTGACCCAAAGAGAGTATTCCACCCTTTTCTGAGGACCATGGCCTCAGATCTGGAGGTGCTGATTCTCATCTCAGCCGCTTCACACTCGTCTGTGAACCGCTCCAGTGAGAGCAGAAGATCACGGCACAATGACACCAACAGGACCACATCATCTGCAAACAGAAGAGTTGTAATCTGATAAAAACACATTTCAGGACCCCGAGTTGTTTTTATCAATCAATCAAGCAATCAAGCAATTTATTCATTTCAAATTTTAAAAACACAAGAATACTGTTTACAAAAAAACACACAATATAAAATCAAAAACACATGAAATGAAAGGAGGCAGAAGAAAAAAATCTTGTTATATCTGCCCCTTCTTCAACAAAATTAATTCATACAATCAATTCAAACAGCAATCGCAAAAAGAGATTATACTGTAAATGATTTATCACACAATATTGGTACATATGAATAGAATTAAGAAATCTGTCTAAATTTCAAATCCTTTTCTTGAAGGTACCACTCAGTAGCAAGAACACGTTAAACAGTTACATGGAAATCTGACGCCCTCCTCATCAATAGCTGGTTCTCTGAAACCAACAGCTGCATCCCACTTGAACAGATTATTTATCGTAGAAGAAAACATCTGAAACCTTCTTAAAGGTTTGACAACCCTACTTAGAATATGCGGACACTGAACGGCGTTACCAGAGGTGTGTGATTATTTCAAAATGGCATAAAAAATGTTGAGATGTTTTGTGTTTTATTTTTTAAACACAATGACACTGTGTTCTTATTAGGGATGGGGCCGATCCGATCCAGTATAATAATATATAATATATATTCCCATAATGCTTAGCGGTATTTTAGTTTTCCAGCTGCACCTAAAGCAGGAGAAAAAAAAAACGCTAAGCATTATGGGAAAAACAACACAGTCCATTCCCCTTAACCACTATGGGAGTGGATTTTGTTGTCTTTCCCATAATGCTTAGCTGTATTTTAGTTTTCCAGTTGCACCATGAGTGAGAAGGTTGTGTGTGGTATAGACCTGCCTCTTGTATGCTGTTAAAGTTTGTGAGTTTCCTGTTGTAAGGCCCAGAGTGTCTTTATTGGGTGTAACTCACACATTGTTAACATGAATGATCTCAGTTTAAAAACAAAAGTTATACAGACTCATATACTTGAACAGTATCGGGTCGGGAAAGTATCGGTATCGGTTGATACCCAGATTTAAATACAGTATCGTATTGGATCGGAAGTAAGAAATGTGGATCGGTGCATCCCTAGTTCTTATTTCATTTTTTATTATTAATTGTTTATTTCCCCCCTTTGGTAAGGGATGTTCATTGTTTCTACTGTTATGTAAAACTCTTTATTGAAAATGAAATATTCTATAAAAGGCTGACAAGCAAACCAACAGCTCCCAGCACAGCTGGATGGTTTCCAGTGCAGTTGTGTTGCTTGCTGTGCATCTTCCAATCAGTGCAACGTATCGAAGTGTCCCACATTCAGCAGCAACAATGTGAACAGCGCTGATCAAACGGCAGATAGAGAGCTTACACCGACACGGCGCGCTCCTTATCAGCAGCCGGCAGCACAGGTCGGTACTCTCTTTGTTAGCTTCATTAGAAAAGATGGTTTATACAGCAGCACTTCACTTCGGTACAAGTCTGCCTCCTTTCAAATTACTCTGCCTCAGTTCAGCACACTTTAATGCATTCCGTATAGGTCTTTGATAAGACCAGTCAGTCAAGGCTGGTAATAAACCAGTCTCCCTCCATCACTTTCTGCTTCTCAACACAGCCTCTGCTGCTCATAGAAATAATACTGTAACCACACTTATTATCTTCAAACAAAACTATCTCGACGTGTTCTCCATCTAATCCACTCTGTCCGTGAACTTGTCTTGATAGAGTTAGCAAGCTAGCATGTTTCGACAAATTAAGCTAGCGGCGGTTGTTTAATGCCGTGTGGACAGAGGTTTATATTCACGTTAACACACTGGTGGTGTATAACTATGTGACTGCTGACAGCTCGCTGAAGCAGATTCAACACCACCACCTGATTTAACACCACCCTGCTAACACCGGTAAACACCGGGAGGATGAGACGGGAGGCCACCGCTAAGCTAACCGAGCTACTGCACCGAGCGGCGGCGGGACGAGGTTCTGACTCGGTGAAACCCTCAACCCGTGGTCGTGGTTGTGTGTCTTATGGAAAGCCTGTGTGTCCTCAGTGGGATCTTCACTGCAGCCCGCAGCGGGAGCTTCTTCCTCACCTCTCCTTTTAAAAAACGACATGACGAGTCCCACGCTCCGGGTGTCTCCTCGTATCACCGTCTCTCGGGCTCACGGCTCCCTTCATTCACGTGCATCTGGGTTGTTCGCTCCTCAGATGGAAACAGCTCATTTCTGCAGCCCCCTCCCGAACGGTGCTGTCAAATCCAAATTTTATCCTGATCCAACCTCAGCTCGGTAGCCATGTTGTCAATAAACGGCTGTTACTTCCGGGCTGCTGCGGCAAGTAGCATTGTGGGAAATGGTGTAGTTCCGGAGATGGTCAGGAGATGGCGCCATTTGTCCAACAACCGCATCATTTTTGGGATGTGCAAAAGTTTTGAGTCGTTATGGAAGCCCATTTCCTCCACTCTGTTAGAAAAAATAGCAAAAATTATCTCAAAAATAATGAGATAGTATCTCATTATAATCAGAGTCAGAGAATCTTTATTGTCATTTGCACGCATGTGGTACATGTGATGAAACGAGATTATGTACACAGGTACATGTGATGAAATGAGATTATGTACACAGGGTCCCAGTTACATTCAACAACAAAATGTAAGAGAAAAACAGTAATAACATCTAGGATTGAACTAAGAAAAACATCAACTAGAAATACACTAAGCACTAATGTAATAGAAAAACAAAATCATTACAAACAGACAGCCGCACGAACATGAGTCTATATGAGCAAATGGTCACAGATGAACACAGCAACAAGAAAACAGATCAGCATCAGCATGATGTGATATTTTGCAGTGTTTACTCTTATTATTTATTTATTCATGAGTCTAACAGCCTCAGGGTAGAAGCTGTTCCTCAGTCTAGTGGTTCTACACTTAATGCTCCTCAACCTCCTTCCTGAGGGGAGTGGGGCAAAAAGTGTGTGTGCAGGGTGAGTGGGGTCTTTCATGATACAGGTGGCCTTCTTCCTGCATCTGGAGGTGTAAATGTCTGTGATAGTGGGGAGACTGACTCCGACAAACTTCTGTGCAGCCTTCACCACTCTCTGTAAAGCTTTTCTTTCTGCAGCTGTGCAGCCTCCATGCCACACATTGATGCTGGAGCACAGGATGCTCTCCACTGAGATACTATCTCAAATTAATGAGACACTATCTCAAAATAATGAGATACTATCTCGTTATTTTGAGATCATTTTTGCTCTTTTTTTTTTTTTATATAGAGTGGCGGAAATGGGCTTCCATAAGTCTTCTTACAAGTAAAATGCTGGTGAAGATTCTCAGTCATCCAGGACATGATAAAATAAAAAAAAAAAGGCGTTCAATACAGAAACAACTGGACTTTATTTGTAACAGAAGTTTTGAATGCCTTTTTTATTACAAGTAGTACATTAAATTAAACTGTTATATTTCTCTCATTGTTTCTTTGAAACAGAATCAAACATGCCAGCTCGAAGGAAAAACACGAAACCTGCAAGGTCAGTGAGTACATCAATTATTTTTAATTAGAAAGTGCAAAAAGTTAATGAATAAATAGCATTTAATTGTTGCAAAAAGCTGGGAAAAAAATTCATTATTAACAATACAAACTGTCTATTGCTGTGACATTTAAGGTAAATTTAAAATGACAGAATGTCAGAGTAGATCTAATAGTTTCATAAATATTCTAGGGTCTTTACAACTATTGTTTGTCATAAACCACAATAGATGTGTTACTGGTTAAACTGTGCCTTTTGATCTTTAAAAGTAAAATTTCTTAAATCCATTTTCATTAAATGAGAGGAAGTTTTGTAATTAAGTTTTACTGGTTTTCTATGAGTGATTTTAAAATATATTTCTGGTGAGTTGTGAAGATGTAGTGTTGATTGCATCAGGTGCATCGTTCTACTATAGAGGTTGATTATAAAAGTCATTTTGAGGGTTTCATGGATTTTTATGATTGGTAAATAAAAGGGGGTTACCCGGTACTATCTCACCTCAACTATTGAAACTAATCCATCTGTTTGTTTCAATTTGTATTATAGGTTCTGAACAGGGCGGCACACTGCTGCCTCTCAGCAAGCAGGTTGCTGGATCAAATCCCAGCCAGGGACGCTTTCTGGGTGGAGTTTGCATGTTCTGTCCGTGCATGTGTGGGTTTTCTCCAGGTACTTTCCTCCCACAGATCAAAAACATGCATGTTAGACTGATTGGTAACTCTAAATTGTCTCTAGGTGTGAGTGAGAGTGAATGGTTGTTTGTCTCTATGTGTCCCTGTGATGGACTGGAGACATGTCCAGGGTGTCCCCCACCTCTCACACAGTGACTGATGGATATGGGCACCAGCGACCCCTGCTACCTGAAAAGGAAGAAGCAGGTAAAGATAAAGGATGGATGGATGGATTT
>JBBPBX010073120.1:0-17902 GCA_038048925.1 Garcialebias charrua | reverse complement strand
TTTGTAAACTTTTACACCACTGTAAATTATAAATTACACATTATATTGGCAGAGTAATATGACATATTTGAGTGAAAGGCCCCAGGTTTTAATGGCAGTGCCCACTTTCACCGTCACCTAACTATTCATGCAACAGGGATTTTTGTTTTCTCCACAGAGGAAGCAAATGCAACTAGAGAAACGCATTCCCTACAAAAAAGCAGTGTGAATGCTTATTGCAGAATAACTTGCAGGAAAACAGCTGAAATTAACTAAAGACATGCTGAAATGTGGCTGAAAAGAAGAACTAGCCTAAAGTAGCATAAGAAAACAAAAAATAACACATTTTGTTTAATTAAGTTTAAATAAGCAGAAATGAACACAAAAATTGGGAAAGTAGCTTAAAAAAAAACTGAAATTAGCTAAAATAGCTGAAGAGTAATTGAAAAAGCAGAAAGAAGCTTAAACTACCAGAATGAAGTGGAAAAACCAAGATGAGTTTTTTTTGTAGAAATAGCTGAAAAGCAAATATTTGCATAAACAGCTAAATAATAGCTAAAATAGCAGGAAAAAAGCTGAAACGAGCATAACAAGCCGAACATAGCATAAAGAAGTTAATTAGCTTGAAAGTAGAAGAAATCATGAAAAACTTGCATTTTTCTACACAGCTAAAATAGCTATTAAAAAGGGGTCTGAAAGAGAAGTTAAAGGTAGCAAAAGGACAAGCTTAACTTAGCTTAAAAAGACAAAGAACACTCGTTTGCCCAATAAAGCTGAAAAACGCCGAAATGAGCACAAAAAATGGAAATTATCTATAAATAAAAAGCTGACATTGGCACACAAAAAAAAACTGCTGGAAAGTAAAAAGAGAAAAAGGTCGAAAGAACCTGAAGTCACAAGAAAGAAGTGGAGAGAGCACATTTTGGCTCAATTAGGCTGAAAAAAGTTGAAATGAGTGCAAAAAATGTGGAATTAGCTGAAAATGCTTTAAGTTAGTATAAAACAGCTAAATAGTAGCTGAATAGTAGAAAAAGCTGAAATTTACAGAAATAAACTGAAAGTAGCATAACACTTTAATTCAACCTTTATTTATACAGGCTAGCCTCACTGAGCCACGGGGACTCATTTGCAAAATGGACCTGTTCCAGACAGAACATATAAAGTACATACAACAATACAGTAGACAATGGCAACAATAAGATATAATGCAGTTAAAATAAGAGTAGTGTACAAAACAATAAATCAGGGTGCAGTAAAACAGAGTGAAATACTAAAAACAAGAACATATTTGCTTAGATTTTTCTATTGACATTATCAAATGTTTGAAACCCCATAAAGATATCAAGGAGGACAACTTCAGTTGCTGTTGCAAGGTGTTCCAGGTTGCAGGAGCTGAGTAAGAAAATGCCTTTTTGCCTTTAACAAACCTATAACAAGCTGAAATTAGCAGAAAGAAGTTAGAAGAAGCACAAAAATGTTGTACCGTATTAGTCAGAGGAAAATACCAGTGTTTAATACGCTTTGTCCAATTATTAACAATAAACAAGAAAAAAACATAAATAATACGCTTCGGTGTTTAATACGCGTCATCGCCACGCGACGCGTCAGCGCCTCATTTGCCCTAATTAAGATGGCGGCGATAAATGGGTCTAAAATATGGGGAAAAATCCATAATTAATACGCTTCTGTGTTTAATACGCAGGACATTCAAATTAGCAAAAAAACTGCGTATTATACACCGTTTTTTACGGTAGTTAGCAGAAAGAATCCGAAAGGAGCACAAAACAGCTGAAAAACATCTGAAGTTAGCTGAAAGTAGCTGAAAAAATGTTTAAATTTGCACAAGGAAGCTGAAAGAAGCTGAAACAGAACAAAATGTGAAAGGAGCAGTAAAAGGTTGTGAACAGATCTAAATATGTGAAGGATGTAAAATGAGCTCTAGTCATTTTCTATCAGAAAAAAGTGGCAGAAAAGGCTAAATATTTCAAAAAGCTGAAGTTGCACCAATACCAAAAGCCATAGCACCCTTCTCATGAAAGAGCTGAACGTTTTGATGTACGACTTGTTGAAATAGCTTGAAAACTGCAGGATGAGATTCGCTCCGAAAAATGTACAGAAGAAAAACTGATCACAATTGTGTGAATGCTTCATGAGTATTCACACAATAAGTAATACAGTAGATTAAAATATTCTGATGCACATGTTCCTATGCACACGGCACATACACCCCCTCTATACCACACACCCATCTCTTGACCCGCTCTCCTCATGATCCTTTTAATCTCTTCTTTATAATTTGCAGCTCTTTGAAGTCTTCAACTTCCTCGGGGAGATTTTCATCTTCAGCTACATGGGTTATATATGGTTTACGTTTCCTCAGCACGTCTTCAGAACTCTCTTCATTTTGGGGGCATTTGTATCCTTTTCTGCTTTGTGATGGTCCAACTTCACCTCCTGCTGTGCAGTGAGAACCCACCCTGGTCTACTCTGCTCAGCCTCTGGTCACGTTCCTATTTCCAACTCTTACCGCATGTTAACATTGTGTTCCCCTTTTCAGTTTTGAATCTTTCCTCAGCGCTCTTGTTTCCACAGCTTTTAAGAACAACTCAGAGCTTAAAAACGTTTTGGATTTGTGAGCTCAACATTCAAATGGCTTCTCGTGCTCATTACGCTGCAGATTTGCATCCCACAGTAAACCATCAGTTTGTGGACACCCGTGAACACAAACTTAAACAGGCCATTTATCATAATTACTGCAGCTTGTTTTCCATTTTCTTGGAAAATCTCTGTGAAATAAAAATGTTTGCTGTTTGAAATTAGCATACAAATGTTTCATTTGTGCTGCAACACAGGCTGTAACCCTGTGGCAAAAGATAAAATAAAGGTAATAAAGATAAAGATAATATCATTGCCAAAGGCTTCAGTGAAAATGTTTGATCATATTCCTGATGATTAAAAATAGAATCTACACTAAAATGCTTTAAAATACCCAACATGGTTTTTCCTTGTACACAAAGCTGATAAGGCCTTGTTGATTCTCACATTCTTATTTCTTTTGGTTGAGCTTAGCCACAGCTCATGGCTCATTTGTACACTTCAGCCTAAGACGCAACAAGAATGTGCTGTTTTTTTTAACTGTATGTTTTTAAAGGGGACCACACATACAAAATTCACTTTTTAATGTTTTTTTTACTGAACTTTGGGTATGTACTTCATAAAAAAACAGTCCTAGTGCTAAAAAAATGCACCCAGTGGTTTATTTACTCTAAGTATATTTATTTATCTTTGATAGAAACACTCCGTTTGCACTTCCTGCGGTTTGTGACGTCACAAACCGCAGCCACAACCCACACCAAACCTGAGTCCAGCCCCTCACCTAGCAACCCCTGGTGCGGCTCAACCCACTTCAGTATAAAAGACGTCACGGTTGCCGAGCAGTTTAGGAACTGACCTGGCGGTCATTTATTTATTTATTCATTTATTTAGCCCCCGGGGGGGCTATGGGCTCAGCCCTGCTCCAGCCAGCAGCACATCTTGAGTAAAACCAGAATGTTTTATTACCTTGTTTGAACTCTGTCTCGTTGAAACTGTGCACACACACACTTCTTATATGATGAAGGACTGTTTTTGCACAACTGCCAGTTTGGTTGAGTGGTTAGAGCACTGGAGCGGCAATCGGGAGACCAGAGATCGCATCCTGTCCATTGCATCTCCCCCCCCCCCTTTTTTTTTAAAGCCTTTTGTTTCGGAGAAATTGGGGTGAGACTAGATATATACATCGACATAATAATACTTTATAATTGTTGTAAACGAGCAGACCGCCGGCGACCATCTGCGGCCAGGAGCTGTTGGGAGCTGCTGGCTTCTGAGGTCCGTGGGTCCGGTCAGAGACACTCGGTGAACTTGGATTGTGTGTCTGGATTGGATGTGCAGCCGCGGTTCGAAGGGCCGCATGCAACGAGCGGAGGTACGTGGGCTGTTTGCCGAAGGAGGATACTTTTCACTTCATCAAAATGTAAGCAAACTGTAATCATTCTTATACGATGGAGGACTGTTTTTGCTCAACTGCTGGTTTGGCCTTGTGGTTAAAAAATTGGTTTGTAACCCGAAGGACTGGGGTTTGCGTCCCGGCCACGGCATGTTTTTTTTTTTTTAAGCCTTTTGTTTCAGAGAGATCGGGGTGAGACTAGTAGATATATACATCTACATAATAATACTTTATAATTGTTATTTTTACGTTTCAGTTCCATTTTTAGTGTATTAGCGATCACTCTGTAACAGCCAGTATCTGGCAGTGGTCTCTGCTCCTGCAGTCGGGTGCTGCCGGGAGCTGCTGGCTTTTGAGGAGCATGTTACAGAGGGCGGAGTTAATGCAAACAGAGTTTTGACGGGCGTGTCCTTCCGAGCTCATTATCATAAACGGAACGTTCAGACCGGAAGTTAGAAATGGCAGAATTAAAAAGGGTATAATTTATTATCTAAGAATTATTTTGTGTATTAAATTGAATGAACAGGGTCTGGATAGCACACAAACATACCATAAAAATTAAAAAAACTCATCTGAGGTCCCCTTTAAAAAAAAATAGAAAAGAAGCATGAGTAATTTTTTTTTACCAGGAATTTGACTAAATTACGTTTGTCTTTTACTTTCTGAGTGATCAATTGTCCAAATGTGGATAACGATGTGTCCTGATCTGTCTCTAGTTTGAACCAAATGCAGGCAGGAGTCGGAGGACTCAGAAATAAAGCAAATATATTTATTTAAACAACATAAAACAACAGCTGACGTGGCAGCAAAACTTACATCTTATCTATGAGGTGATGCAGAGGGAGAGCAGAACATGACGACAAAGAGGACTGTCCAAATAAATAAGAACACACGTAATTTATGATGAGGGACACCTAGGGTGATTAAAGTAGAGGACTTGTATGTAGGAGCTGGAAAGACACAAGGGTGAAAAGCGACACGCACCAATCCTTACACGATGAGAGTATTTGCTGAAAACAATTTTTTTTTTTCCCTTGTGCTTATGGTTGGTTTTGTCTGTTGTGTTTTTGACACCACCCTTTAAAAGCAGGTTTTATTTTGACCCATGGATTGTGACCTGGCAGATCATTGTGGACTGATACAGATGATTAATTTTACATCGCACAGTTAAGTGGACAACCATAAATTGAGCCATGCACTTCAGCCTTATTCTATTTTTAACCCTTCATTACATGTATACAGTAATTGTTTCTCCAAATAACAGCAAATTAAAAAAATTCACTTATATTAAATACTGTACTTTTCTTCAAAAGATCAGGTATATTTAGTGTCTTACATTAAATTTTTATGTATGTTCTCAACAAGACAACATCTCCCGAAGGTTATTAAAAGTTAAAGTCCCCTAACAAAAGTCTCATGTTCATAACTGCTATCAGATTTTATTTATGAAGGACATGGATGAGTACTTAAGGACTGCTGGCTATCCATTGTACAATTGTCCATTCTAAATAGCTGTTATGACTGTAGTGTATGCCAGAAAAGAGACTTTAGTGGCTGTACTCCAAGGAGCTGTTCTTTCACACTCCACTGCCCAGATGGTCTGCAATTATTATTACAATCCATTGTCTTCCATTGGGTCAAAAGGGCCAGAGCAAAGCATGGCCTGAGCAGATTTTTTCAGAGCTCTTTTCTGATATGAAAAGGCTGCAAACTGAAAGAAAAAAAACTCTGACTCTAACCTGATTGTTTCCTCTTTAACAAAAGGCAAAAGTTCACAAAAATGTGGCCAATGGCCCTGACTGGAAGATGACCTGGATGTACAAACAGGTAGAAATGGAAGTCAGAGTAATCCCACGGAGCCATAAATGTGTCTATAAAAATGAAATAACCCCACTGATTCAACATTGTTAATCGCTCTTTGGCTATTCACTAGATTTTAATCTCTGCACCTTGCAGCCTTTGCCGGTGACAATGGAGATTGGCTGTACTGGAAACGAGGCTGAGATGAAAGTGCTTAATTACCTCCATTCAAATAGCTCTGAGGCCTTTGATAAAGAGAGATGACTGCTTTTGGGAGCAGGATATTGCTTTTGAAATTCCATAGGGGTGTACAAGATCTAATATTGACTGCGGGAAGCGAGGGAACTCTGTTTTAGTAATAGCCCTGCCAGTGTAAGGTCCCCAGCCGAGGATATTGGTGCTTTTATTATTTCTTGCATCATATTTGGTTTTATTTAGAATGAATGCAAGACCATTTTGTCCATGATTCTACAGTTGCCTGTCTGCATCTGTAGCTTTAATGTAAAAAAAAAAAAAATTGTGGAGCTTAAAACGTGTGCCTGGTGCAGTTATTAGTTTACTCTGGTCTCACTGTAGATGCCTCCAAAATGAGTTACAAGGCAACCTCTGCTCTAAATGAGGTTAGAAGGTTATATGGAGTAACTATAACTTCTTCGAAAAGTTTGACAAAAGACATTAAAGTGTCTCTAGAACTGCAGCCATGTTCCCAGTAATTGCCCACCTATCATCTTCGTCGCTGCCGCCCCGAACACTTAACATTCAGTCCCATCCTGTGTGAGACATCAAAGTGGGAGTGTAGGGCAGAGACAGCCGGTATCGCCTGATTGGTTTCATACCTCGGCATGGTGCCATACTGCTGTGTTTGCATACAAAACACATGCTTTAAAGAAATATTTTATTTTTATGTATGGCCTCTTGCATGTTCATTAGACAAGAACTTCAAATGCCTTCTGCACAGAAATGTTTAAATTTTATTTTATATTTTTAATGCCACGACATAGATTGTGCAAAATGTAATGCAAAAAGATTGTGCAAAATGTAATGCAAAAAGAAACATATGGTACTTTGTTAATACCAAATTAAAATGCAACAAAAACGTTAAACAGTTATTTAGTTTTTTTCTTTTTGTTTGTTTTTAAATTAAAATGCATTTATTCTTTTATTGCTCCGTTTTTTTTTTTGTTTTTTTTTAGTATTTGTTGTGAACCTTTTCTGGGGATTTTTTGTATAAAAATGTAGGATTTTTTTTCAAGAAATGTTCGCTTTTTTATTCTTAACATCTGCAGAACAGTTTTTCTGGAAGTATTCATTTTTATCATTTTAGTTTTGTGTCTGTTTGCTTATTTGTTGTAATATTGTAGAGTATATTTGTGAAATCGTAACTCACAAATCAAACAACAATTTGCTGTGAGCTGAGATTTTTTTTATTTTTTTTTTATTGGAATAATTTGCATTAATTTATTCGCTGTTAGTAGGTGTCCAAGCGTTGCAGCCATGTTTCCATGCTTCCAGCTGAATGCAAATTTGGGAACTCTATTCAAACTGTTTAGTTTATTATTATTATTATTATTATTATTTTGCCTTTATTTCTGTAAACATATGTAAAATAAAAGAAAGTATTATTTATTCAAAAAAGTGTCTCTATGTCCATAAAGATGTAATAATCATGTCATTCTAAATAAATTTGTTTTCTGTTTTTTGACTACCGGTAAGTTTGCCAGGTCCTCAGAGGCTTTAGGAGGAAGTGGGGCCAAAGCAGCCAAAGAAAAAATTTCAAGTCACTTTTTTATTGCATATTACAACATTTGAGATTTTTTGAAAGAAAAACTGTACTTCAACTTGGTACTTTGTTCGTGTTTTCCTTAACCACAGTCAATCTCTAGTTATCCATCTTTATTTCAAGAGCATGCAACATCTACCCATTATCTTTCCTGCTAAACCTCGGTCGTATAAACAAGATATCCCCCGCCTTCCAACACTTCATGGTGTTTTCAGGTACTGTTTTTTTTCTGCTCTTCCAACATAAAGATTTTGTTTGCAATGTGATGTGGAATAATTTCACAGCAGTTCCTCTGCTTACCTGACCCATTTTTCTCCTTATGTAAGAGAACATCTTTGTAGAAAGCCGCTACAGTATTTTGCTAGTTTGCTGAATTTATCACAACTTGCATCTCCCCTGTCTGTTTCCCATAGGAAAAAAATGATTCCCTGTGGAAAAGGTTTTGCCGTTAGGTGCTATTATCACTGTACAAAATGTTGTTTTAGGGCTATTTGTTGTCCAGCAAGTGGACATTGATAGTGATAGGCTGTTTTCCTTTGAGTAGAGTAATTATTTAGATTGCTTTTTGTTGCCCGTCTCAAATTACTGTACTGGCTGCTTGATGGTTGCCTGGTGGTTTGATGGATGGCTTTAATTGAGCTATTTTGACAGAAATACTTTTTTTTCTTTCCTCAGGTTTGAGGGGGGTAGTTGCTTTCAGCCTGGCCATTAGAGACACATCAACAGTAGCAAAGCAAACCATCCTCACCACCACACTGCTTCTGGTGGTCTTTACTGTCTGGGTGCTGGGTGCGGCTGCAGATCCCCTCCTGCACTATCTGGACCTCAGGTTAGTGCATCAAG
This sequence comes from Garcialebias charrua, assembly GCA_038048925.1. NCBI lineage: Eukaryota > Metazoa > Chordata > Actinopteri > Cyprinodontiformes > Rivulidae > Garcialebias > Garcialebias charrua. Next base: position 9,512 of record JBBPBX010073120.1, on the reverse strand, counting down.
TTTGACGTAAATCGTCTCACCATTTGTTCATCTTTGTGCCCTTTGCCTGTTTGTGTCATGCTTACAAAGTCAGAGAAAGATTCATGAGACACTTGTTCATATTTGTCTTTAAGTTATTGAGGTTTCTACATGTTTGAGTTCAGCCTCTTGCTTAGCTTGTTAGGTTCTGTATGCATGTTTCAGCTTGGTCCACAGCTATGGCATGAAAGGTTGCAAAGCAGCTACACAGAAATGCAGTTTGCTGTCCTGTTCACATTAAATACAACATAAAAAATATTAGATAATATGTTGCACATAATGACAACACACAAGGAGGCTGCTAATTTTCCCTTTAAAGTCTGGTTGTAGTCTGTGATTTAAGGCCAGTGGGCGGTAATGATTGAGGCGTGCAGAAGAGGCGGGAAGCTTGCAAGGCGGTAATTAGTTACTTATATTATTAAAGTGCAATCTATGGCCTAGATCACTGTGGCATAATTGACTCCCAGACTCTTTTGAGACAACTTGTGCTCTGCCTGTCAGTATGACCTGATAAATCAGCTTGGAAAACATGTTGAATATGTAGTTTTTGGGTCAAAGTAAATGTTCTTTCTTTATTCAGAATTTTTTAAGATAAATAATACAGAATGTAAGTAACACTAATGTGGAGATAGAAACCCCACAGTGCATTGAAAACTAAATAAATAGATTCAAAATTATGAAAATACAAAAATGTTTACCAGTTTATTTATATTCACTTAAAACAGCAACAAGGCCACCCAAAGTGCTGTACAAACAAACAAACAGGCAACGCATAGGCAACCTACAAAATGAAGTACAAAAAAAAGAATATACATAAATAGACATAAAATCATTGCAGATAATAAATATAACGACCAAACACAGATCATCTGGTTGTTGAAAGCAACAGAATAGTAGTGAGTCTTTAAAGGGGATTTGAAAACCGAGAGGGAAAGGCCCTGTCTGACGAGCAGAGGTAACTCGTTCCAAAGTCTTGGGCCTGCTAAAGAGAAGGCCCTGTCACCTCTGCGTTTAAGATGAATTCCTGGAACTGTGAGAAGTAACTGGTCCACTGACCTCAGAGAACGTGGTGGGACATACAGGTGTAGCAAATCAGAGAGATGGGGGAGGGTGAGGCTGTTCAGCGATTTGTAGATATACAAGATAATTTTGAACTGGATTTGGAGATGAACCAGTAGCCAGTGCAGGGAGGCCAAGACTGGTGCAATGTGCTCTCTTTTGCCTGTACGTACTGGTTAAAAATCAGGCTGCTGCGTTCTGGACCAGTTGTAGTCGTGCAGTGGTGGTCTGACTGATACCAAACAGGAGTGAATTGCAGTAATCAAGCCTATATGTAATAAATGCGTGTATTACTGTCTCCAGGATATTTTTGGATAATATGGGCTTCAGCTTAGACAGTCGCCTCAGCTGGAAAAAACAGGATTTAACAATCATGTTTACCGTACATGACTGTTGAGTTTCATGGAAGGATCCATTATCACTCCCAGATTTGTGACTTTTTGTTTTTCAGACGGAGCTAGAGCAGAAAGGTCAATGCAGTGGTTCGTGATTGTGTTGTTGGGAGGAAACAACATGACTTCAGATTTATTTTCATTGAAACTTAAGAAATTTAAAGCCAATCAGTCCCTGATGTCAGCCCGGAAGTTGAGCAGAGGTTGAATAGAGCATGTACCAATGTGTCTTAGGAGGAAGTAAATTTGACAGTCATCAGCGTAGAAGTGGAAAGGTATGTTGTGTTTCCGGAAAATAGCACCAAGTGGCAGCAGGTATAAGGAGAATAGGAGAGGACCCAGGATGGACCCTTGTGGAACCCCCCGTTTAAGTGCTGCCGCTGAAGAACTAAAGTCATTGATGGAAACACAAAAGGATCTGTCAGTGAGGTAGGAGCTGAACCAATTGAGGGCTGACCCTGTGATGCCCACCCACTGCTCCAACCTAGCAATGAGGATCTCATGGTCAATGGTGTTGAAAGCGGATGTAAGGTCCAATAGGACAAGCAGCACATAATCACCAGTGTCTGTGGATAAGAAGATGACATTAAAAACCTTCAGTAGGGCAGTTTCAGTGCTGTGGAGAGGTTTAAAGCCAGATTAGAATAACTCAAGGATAGCGTGATCCTCCAGGAAGCACTTCAACTGGGACTCAACTATTTTCTCCAGAAGGTTAGAAACAAATGGGAGTCTGGAGACAGGCCTGAAGTTGGATACTACTGAGGGGGTCAAGATTTGTTTTTGTTTTTTCAGGAAAGGTTGAGCAGCAGCCTGTTTTAATGTTTTTGGCACCACACCAGTGGATAAACTGCTATTCACAATAGCAAGAACGGAAGGACCTAGACTAGGAAAAACCTCCTTTAGTAGCCGATGGGGGACAACATCAAAGGGGGAACCAGATGGTTTCAGGCTGCACATGACCTGCTTTAGAGAATGGTAAATGGAGCTTATTTATATTGCGCTTTCCAGCCCCCTATGAGGGGCCCCAAAGCGCTTTACAATACCAGCCATCCACCCATTCATACACACATTCATTATAATAATAATAATTTTATTTTAAAGCGCCTTTCAGGACACCCAAGGACACTTAACAAACCAATACAGTTCAAACATTATCAGTGACAAATTGAAATATAAAATACATAAAGATTATAAAATGCAAAATAATAAAAATACATTTAGTAAAGTTAATGATAAGCTAGTCTAAAGAGATGTGTTTTCAGGGCTGTCTTGAACAGAGAAAGGGAGGTGGTGTTTCGAAGGTCTGGCGGTAGAGCGTTCCAGAGGTGAGGGGCAGAGCAGGTGAAGGCCCTGCTCCCCATGGTGGAGAGGCGGGCAGAGGGTACATGGAGATGTAGCGAAGAGGAGGATCTGAGAGAGCGTGATGGGATGGAGATTTGTAGGAGGTCAGATAGATAAGGAGGGGCAAGGTTGTGGATAGCTTTGAACGTGAGAAGTAGAATTTTGAAGATGATGCGTGATTTAACCGGGAGCCAGTGGAGCTGCTGCAGGACAGGAGTGATGTGATTATAGTAGGAGGTTTGAGTGATGACACGGGCAGCTGAGTTCTGGACCATCTGTAACTTGTGGAGAGATTTGTTGGGGAGGCCGTAGAGAAGGGAGTTGCAGTAATCGATACGGGAAGTCACAAGACTGTGATACACCAGTAGTGGCAGACTGCCATGCAAGGTGCCATCCAGTCCTACCGGGAGCAACTCAGGGTTAAGTGTCTTGCCCAGGGACGGAACGACACATGGTGTGGGGAACCGGGATTCGAACCTCCAACCTTCCGATCGGGGGACGACTGCCTTTATTCATGTTCTGAATTGTGAAGACAGAGAGATTGGTTCAAAATGGTCAAGTACAGCAACAGATTGAGTTGAGATGGATGGATCATGAGTTGGAGGAGAAATGAGAGTGGTCAAATTTTTTTTTCTAAAAAGAAATGTGGGAAGTTCTTGCACAGCTCAATCGATGCTTCCAGGGGTGTTGGTTCAGTGAGGTGGAGAACAGAGTTTAGGGTGGAGAACAGAACTTGTGGATTGTGAGAGCTTGAGGCAATGATATCTGAAAAGTATTGGGATTTAGCTGTTTTCACTGCTTTCTGATAACAACGCCAACTCTATTTTAGTATTTGAAAAGAGACCTGCAACCTGTCTCGTCTCCATTTTCGCTCCGCCCTCCTGCACTGCTGCCTAACGGCCTTGGTGACGTCATTCAACCAAGGTTCTGCTCTGAGTTTTGATTTTCTAGATTTAACAGGAGCAACATGATCCAAAGCCTTTAAACAGACAGAGTTGAACTCGGATGTCAGCTCCTCAGGGGTAGAGCGACCGGGGGTTGAATGATCATTTCAGAGTTGTAAACATCTGTGAAATGTGTGGCAGTGAAATGGTTAATGGCCCGGCTGTGATGTGCAGGAATGCACGGCTTAGGAGTTAGATAAGGGAGGGTGAACTCAAACCAGACTGGCATGTGGTCTGAAAACACATTGTCACCGATTTCAAGATTAGTAACAGTTACATCACGAGTTAAAACAAGGTCCAATATATGTCCGCGCTCTTGGGTGGGACCGTTTACATGCTGATTTAAATTAAATGAGTCCAATAAATCTAAAAAATCCTTAACCATGGGCTTCTCATGGCAGTACACATACAAATTAAAATCACCAATAATGACTACACGATCATATTTTGGTGTGATTTCAGCCAAGAAATCAGAAAATTCATTGATGAAATCCTTAGACCGAGGTGGACGGTAGACAAGAGCACATAAAGTTGCAGGCGAATGACCAGGTTCAAAGACAGTCGGCTCAAAACTGGAGCAGGAAACTGGGATGGGCAGCTGTTTACAGTCAAAAGATGATTTGAATATTGTTAATATTCCACCACCACCACGACCTGATGGCTGCGGGTCGTTAAAATACAGACAGTATGGTGGTAATAATTCCGTCAAGGCGCTGGACTCACCCGGCGACATCCAAGTCTCTGTGATGAAGAAGAAGTTCAAATTGTGCTCTTGAAAGTAATCCCTAAGGATTAAAGTTTTGGTGGTGACATATCTTGCGTTGACCACACACATCCTGATATTATCCGAGGTGGTTCGAGCAGCGGTGGAGTGAGTGCGCGCCAGTGGCCGCAGATTTTCAATAACAACTCCTCCGGGACCAGCAGTAAGCTGCGCCGGCCACCAGCTCCAGTTGTTTACCTGGTCTGGACACGCGGGACACTGTCGATGGAAATCATGGCCATCAGGTGGACAGGAAGATGCAGCACGCAGGGCTTTGAGCTTCACCAGCCAGCCAGCTCGTTTTCTCCGTCGTCTGGAGCGATATCTCCGGGCAGGCAGGTGAGGGGCGTAGTGGAGTTAAACAGGCAGGTCCACCAGTAGCGGGGGAAGAGGGGGTCTTCCAGAGGTACGCTCAAACTGGCCCAAATAAGCAACATCAGTGGCAGAAAAACGCAGATCCAGGAGCTGCTGTTGATCATACACCAGTAGCGCGTTTATGTCCCCGATGAAAAACGAACAAAACACAAAAAATCCGAACACTGTCAGCAGAGGTGGATTGCAAGCCATGTACACGGGCACCATCTTATCGGCCAGTTAGTCAAGAAGAGGTTGAATAGAACGTGCACTGGTGTGCTTCAGAGGGAAGTAAATTTGACAATCATTGGAATAGAAATGAAAGAGTATGTTATGTTTACAGAAGAGGACCGATGATGGACCCCTGTGGTAACCCCCACCGAAGAGCTGCCAATGTTAAACTAAAGTTCTTGATGTTGACACAAAAGGTTCTGTCAGAGAGGTAGGATCTAAACCATTTGTTGGCTGACCTTGTATACCTACCCTCTACTCCAGCCTAGAAATGAGGTTCTCATGGTCGATCGTGTCAAACGCAGATATAAGATCCAACAGGATAAGCAGCACAGAATCACCTGCATCTGTGGCTAGGAATATGTTTAATCACAATAAGCACTTTATAAATCAGAATAAAGACTAATTTACTCATAAATATAATAGTAAATCCATAAATATTATAGTAATATTTAGTAGTTGAAGATTAAATATTAAATTAAAGATTCAGTTGAGATGGGAATTAAAATAATTCATAAGCGAGACTCCTATTATCATCATGAATGGAGTCTCACAGCTGACTGTCTCTGACTGACAGCAGGTCGCCTGTAGTTCAGAACCAGAGATCTGCCTCGTCAGGCTAGCTTTTCAGAAACCCTAGAGCACACACATTAAAACAATGAAAACACAATTTCCCAAAGAGAAAACGGAGAACACAAAGTCACTCGTCATGTGAAGCGAAACCTGGAGCAACCCTGTTGTTAATAAATTGCTGACTCTTTTTGGTAACTCAATCTGTTTGAGGACGTCTTTACGTCCAAATAAGCCTGCTCTTCACCATTGTGAAGCAACAAAGAGCCAGTAACGGAGGAAAATCCATCTGGAGATGGGGTTCGGTTTGTTATTTTTTTTCTTTGTTTTCTTTTGACCTTATCTTATCTTTGTAGGACTGAGCTGTATGCAGTCTGAGATTACGTGCCGTAACTTCTAACTTCTTTCAAAATCTAATTCTTCTCTGAATAAATCTCTAAACAAAGCTGTCCATTCATGGTCATAAATCCAAACAATGAATATGGTTTTCTTTGCAGTTTCAGTTTCTGTGGTGGCTGATTGAGCTGTTGCCCTGTTTTTTCATCCTCTAACACTGAGAGCATACAAACGCTTCTGATTCATTCATGAGCATTATTGCTCCTTATTAAAAGCCTCACAAACCTGTCAAACCTTCTGTATGCATTTAACTCTTCAGATTATACATTAAAAGGACTCACTTCTAGTTAAAACAGGCTTTTTAAAGTTAAGAAATACATGTATCTAAATACAATCTGTCAAATATTAACTTGTGAGTTCCATGGTAGACATTTGTCACATAAATGCAGGAGTTTCTTAAATGAAACAGCCAGCATTCACATGTGCCTTTGTGGAAACCCAATTAACCATAGCGTTACTACATTTAAAGACCGTGTAAAGTGAATTTCAACATTTCCTTAAATAAACATTATAAATGTGATAATTGTAATGTTGTAAATGAGTAAAAAGTCTCAAAATTGTAGCTCAATTAATTTTGAAGTTATACATGAAACTGTGTATAAAGACATGTGTGTTTCAGGATTTTTTAGGCGTGTTTTAAACGGGACCGCGTTTCGTCACGCGGTCCTCATTAGTATAGCCCTACCCCCTGCTGCTCCAGTCATATAAATTGTTCTTCGCATGGGTGGAGCCGTTCACTCGCGACTCGCAGATAGCATCAGATAGCAATAGCATAGATATTTTGTTCATTGTTAGCTAGCTAATCAATTATGCCTCGTTCCTGCATCTTCCCAGGATGTTTTAATGGTCAGGGCACCTGCTACTGACCGTCTCCCTCCTCAGCCTCCGGACACCGCCGCCGCCTTTCCTGTTTCTTTTCTTTCTTTCTTTTTTTTTATTGCTAAGCCTGTGCCCTACAAGTTCACAAGCTCCTTTTTTGCTAAGAAAATGCGACAGGTCCATTGCATACTTAGTTATCAACGTGATTACTCTTTATCTTAATCACCAACACAGCCCTCTTTATCTTAATCACCAACACAGCCCCCGCATGCGATGTGTCGGGTCGGACCGGTGCAGCCGCGCGAGTCCGCTCATCTTCTAAACACAGAACAGCGGAGTTATGAATTATAGTTGCGTCCTCAACTTTAAAAATAAAACCAGAGTTGTTTGTGCACTAAAAACAGCGTAACTCTTGGAAAAAGGAGCAAACAGAGCAGGTTTACTGATGAACCTGTCTTCCTCCTCCACACAGTTCAGCTCTGAGCGAGAGAGTCCTCCTACTTGCTCTCTGAGCTGCAGTGCTGCGCTGAAACCACGCCCACTGCTGACACGCCCCCACAGTTCCAGACTAAGGGAAAACAATGTATTTTCATGATTTTTGACACTTAATTTTATAAGGAAAACAATGTTTTTAATCAGTCAGATTTATATGGGTGATTAATAACACATATTTATGCCATGTGATAAACTAAAAACACAAATCTAATTTCACTTTACACGGTCTTTAAAGATCGATAGGCGGATAGGTGCAGCGTCCGCAGTGAAGCGGGCGCTGTACCGGTCTGTCGTGGTGAAGAGAGAGCTGAGTCAAAAGGCAAAGCTCTCAATTTACCGATCGATCTACGTTCCCACCCTCATCTATGGTCATGAGCTTTGGGTTATGACCGAAAGAACAAGATCTCGGATACAAGCGGCTGAAATGAGTTTTCTCCGCAGGGTGGCTGGACTCTCCCTTAGAGATAGGGTGAGAAGCTCAGTCATCCGGGAGGGACTCGGAGTAGAGCCGCTGCTTCTCCACATCGAGAGGAGCCAGTTGAGGTGGCTCGGGCATCTGGTTAGGATGCCTCCTGGACGCCTCCCTGGTGAGGTGTTCCGGGCATGTCCCACCGGGAGGAGACCCAGAGGAAGACCCAGGATACGCTGGAGGGACTATGTTTCTCGGCTGGCCTGGGAACGCCTTGGGATTCCCCCAGAGGAGCTGCTCCAAGTGGCTGGGGAGAGGGAAGTCTGGGCCTCCCTACTTAGGCTGCTACCCCCGCGACCCGACCCCGGATAAGCGGAAGAAAATGGATGGATGGATGGATGGACGGTCTTTAAAATAAAACCTGTTTGCTGGTCCTTGAAATTCCAGAGTGAGCAACAAGGTTTTTTTAGTAAGACGCTTGTCTTTTTCTGTTCCCGTGACTGTGCAGTCTTTGTTTTAGATTTTCATTTTATTTTTTGTCTGGAGCGCACACAATAAAGTATGGCAAGCCTTCTGGGTTGTCATGGTTCAGAATACAGTACAACTTTGCTCTCCTCAATTCCTTTCCTACACCACATTTTTATGTCACTCTAAATTTTAGTATGAGAAAATGACACGTAGCAGTTAAAAAAAGTTCATTTTTAGTGAATTATACACTCGGATTATTCACCTATAGTAAAGTCTTACGTATGTTTGAAATGGTTTTGTGGAAATCTGAAACTTGTACTTTGTGTCAAATTACTTTTGTATTAATGGTGGGAACTAAAAGTGTAATGCTCCATCTGAGATCAGCAGGTCTTGGTAAGGTGGGAATTTCCACCTTCACTGTAACTAAATAATTAAATAAATAAAGTAAATCATATTGTACAATCTTACATGTCCATTTTAACTTTAAACAGTTTTACAAGTCAAGCGTCAACAGTAAAGTTTGATAAGCTTCAAAACTATATATATATATATATATATTAGGGGTGTAACGATACACAAAACTCACGAGACGAGAAAATCACAGATCTCACGAGAACAAGACGAGATTTTAACATTAGTTCAAGAAAACTTCAAAGATCGGTTTTATGCCGCAAAAAGGCTTTTATTCTGTTTTAACATGTATTACAAACCCAACTGATGTCTTCATTTTACTGATTGAATCTCCTTAGACCTTAGAACGTTCAACTTTGTTTAAAAAAATAGATATTCACGCAGGACTTTCCAAAACTGACTCTGCAGCCGTCACTCACCAGTGTTGCCAGATTGGGCGGTTCACCGCGATTTTCCTTCTGACTTTTGCGGGTAGAGATTGCTTTGGGTGGGTGGGACTCTATCTGGCAACACCGGTCACACCGGTGTTTACACGCGTGTCTTTACATTCGGGGCAGCGTCGGCAGCGCCGGGACCCTCCATCAATGTAGAGGCGTCTGCGGCACCCTCCATCAGTAGTTGGGGCGTCTTCTATAGCAACTTCATCCGGCGAAGCCATGCTGTCCGTGACGCTGACTTGCTAGGGGCTCTGCTAGCATTAGCATTAGCATCTCGCGAGACAACGTTACCTCTCAACGAGAGATATCGCGGGAGTTTAATATCGCGAGATCTCGTACAACGAGATCTCGTTACACCCCTAATATATATATATATATATATATATATATATATATATATATATA